>PVJC01025803.1:0-24487 GCA_004026665.1 Murina feae | reverse complement strand
TGCAGCCTTGGCCAGAGGCTGCCAGTGGGGCAAGGGCAGAGCTGGAGATGGCAGGGGGCAGGATCAGAGCTGGTGATCGCAGAGGCCTGAGCTCTGTGAAGCTGGTGATTAGAGGGTCTTGAGGGTCTTCTTCCCAGGCCTGCAGCCTCAGGCAGAGACTACAGGCCTGTCAGGGCAGAGGCAGTGATTTCAGGGGTCTGGAGTCCCCTGCCCAGGCCTGCATCCTTGGCCAGAGGTTACAGGCCTGGGCAGGGGTGGAGCTGGGATTGGAGGGGCAGGGTAGAGCGAGTTATTGGAGTGAACTACAGAGGAAACACTTTTCTGGCCGCTCATTGGCTAAGCTCCCTGTATGCCACTGGTAATATTCTTAGTAACTTGGGTAATAAGAATCCAAAAAGGCGATCTAGGGATTTTCCACCACACTCCTGGAGAAAAAAATGAAGGTCCACTGCTGGAGAGCTAAAAATGCCATATCCTGCCCTAGCCAGTTTGGCTCAGTGCATAATGCCTCAGCCTGCTGACTGCAGGGTCTGGGTTCAATTCTGACCAAGGGAATGTACCTAGGTTGCAGGCTTCTCCCTGGCTGGGGCTCAGGTCAGGACATATGCAGGAGGCAACCAACCAAAGTGTTCCTCTGACTTTGATGTTTCTCTCTGTTTTTCCCTTCTCTTCCACATTCTCTAAAAATCAGTGGAAACATATCCTCAGGTGAGGATAAAAAAAAAAGAAAGAGATGTCATATCCTATGAAAGACACATCTTGAAAATGCCTAAAGAAAGTTGTCACTTTTTCATGTGAAGTCTATGCTGATGAAAACACCTTGGTGGCTGCAGTGACTGGCAGTGGCTGCAGCAGCAGGGTTTTGGGGCTGGTGGCTTCCCCTGATTAGCCTGGTCGCCTCCCACAAAGGCAAGCCAGACTGCGGCTTAGGCCCACTCCCCAAGGGGAGCAGGGGGCAGGCCTAAGCTGTCAGTAGGATACCCCCTCAGGGCTCCCAATATGTGAGAAGGGGTAGGCTGGGCTGAGGACCCCCGCCCCCAGTGCACAAATTTCGTGCACCAGGCCCCTAGTTATATAATAAAGTGGGGATCAACTGCTTTTCCTCTCTTCACTTCCCTGGGTTAATCCCAGGTCATTTCACTTATTTTACATTTGCAACCATTTACTTTATTTCTGTCCACTTTCCTTGCTCACATCTCTTTCAAAAACAAATTTCAACTCATTTTAAACAAACAAAAAACAGTGAAACTTGCTTTTATCAACCTCATGGGGATAATTGCAAGAAAAAAAATGAGCTAAGCTGTTGGAATATCTTTTTCTTTTTAAGAAGCAATGCAATTTGCTCTTTTTTGCTGTATTATAAAATTCTCCCGCATGTTTTGATTTATATTCAATTTTTTAAAATGTAAATGATGATTGCTAGTTTGCCTTGTGGCTGCTCTTTAACACAAGAAATTTGAAGGTAATTTCAATCATATAATCTTTATTTTATGAGATATACTATGAAGCAGGAACTCTTCTAGGTGCTGGGATACCTATTTAACAAGACAAACCAGTCCCCCTAGAAATTTTTATTCCAGTAGACAGACTGTATAATTAAATATTTTCACAGGTGTTAATAAGTGTTATAAAGAAAAGAAAGCCCACGTGGCTTAGTGGTTGAGCGTCCACCTATGAACCAGGAGGTCAAGGTTTGATTCCAGGTCAAGGCACATGCCTGGGTTACAAACTCATTTCCTAGGGTGAAGTGTGCAGGAGGCAGCCAATTAATGATTTTCTCTCATCATTGATGTTTCTCTCTCTCTCTCTCTCTCTCTCTCTCTCTCTCTCTCTCTTTCTCTCTCTCTCTCTCCCCCTTCCCTCTCCCTCCCTCCCTCCCTCTCTCCCTCTCCCTTCCTCTCAGAAATAATAAAAATCTATTTAAAAAAATAAAAGAAAGCCACATAAAGTAGAAAGTGTCAGAGGAATGGGACACTTTCATAGAGAGGTCAGAGAAGACCTTTGTGGAATGGTGTCATGAGTTGAGACACAAAAGTTGAGAACAGCTGTGCCATCCAAAGGTCTTAGAGACAGACATTCCAGGCAGAGGGAACAAAATTGTATCAGGCCCCTGAGGCTTGAAGGAGCTTTCCAAGATGGAGGAACTTGAGGCTTACTGGGCTGAAGAGAAGTCGAGGGAGGAGAGAGCATTGGATCAGGTTGAAGAGGCATCCTGGGGCCACATTAGACAGGCCTTACAAGCCATGACAAGAAGTTTGCATTTCATTCTGAGAACAAAGGAAAGCCCTTCTGACAATAAGCAAATTGTTAAAACAATTTTTAAAAGTTCCTTAACATGACAGAATTGGGGCGGGGAGTGTTTACTCAGCATATTACCCAGAAAACGTTGCCCCAATTTATCCACAGATGTCTCTTTCTCTACAACGTTTTCCTCTCTTGAGTGGCTGAAATCATAATCTGCTTTTCTGCCCCTCTCTCAACAAGAGTGAAACTGTTTAGTTGCCTTCCCCTTTCACAACTTCCTCTTTGGCATATAGAGCTCCTACCCTCAGCCCTTCTTGCTGAGTACAATCCCTTATAAGTATAGTTTCTCTTCTCTACCCCTCCTCTCCCAATGCAAATCTTCACACTCTTCAAAAAAAGTTAAGTTCTGGTGAGTGAAATTCTTCTATTCTGCACACTGTCTACTTATTTAAACTTTGCATTCATCTGCCAAAGATACATATTATTTATCTCTACATCCAGGAGTACTTCCTATTCAGTGTCTCATGACCCTCCTCCTCAAGGTATTTTTCTCAAGGGCCTCGAGAGATGGTTCCAGGTTAAACATGGCCATTTATTTTGACACTCTGTCCATCAGTTCTAGGACACCCGCCTCCTAAGTTTCCTGTCCAAATCAGTCACTGAAATGTATTGCCTCTCTGTCATCTATTCCCCTCCAAGTTCATCTCCTTTGTTTCTGCACAGTTATACTCAGTCATACCTTGATCTGCACATCGGTCACCCTCTGACTTGCAGCTCCCCATATGGGGCCTTTTCTGTTCTTATTGTTCTTCTTGCAACTCTGTCTCTTTTTCTTTCAAATCCCACACCTACAATTTTGGGAAAGAAAAATAAGAAGTCATTCTTTTTTAAAATATAATTTTATTTATTTCAGAGAGGAAGGAAGAGAGTGATAGACACATCACTGATGAGAAAGAATCATTGATTGGTTGCCTCCTGCACGCCCCCTACCGGGGATTGAGCCTGTAACCCTGTATATGCCCCTGACTGGAATCAAACCCAAGACCCTTCAGTCCATAGGCCGGCGCTCTTTCCACTGAATCAAACCAGCTAGGGCAAGAAGTTATTATTTTTTTTTTTTAAAAAAGTCATTCTTGTTTGTGACTCCTTGCTATTAGAAAAAAACTCAATGTAATTTAAATAAGGATAACCATCTACTAAAAAATAAGGACCACAATAATTAGAATTACAAGTTATTCTTAAAACAGCGTTGTGCTCTTAAAATATGTTAGCATGAGCTGTCTGTTTTGATTCAAACTCACACAGAGGCTCTTGAAAATTTGCCCACAAGTCCAGGGGCCATGACTCAGATTTACAGCAATGAAAACGTACATGAATCTTCTCATTTAGGGATGACCAAGCTGTGGAGAAGTGATGAATGCAAAGCCAGCTTACGAGAAACTAATGTATAAACCAGAATGCTTATTCTAAATGAAATAGAAGATGAATCTGGTGAGATAAGTGGCATCAATTATTTCATCAGAGCACCCCCTCTTAATGAATAAGTCCATTGAAGAGACTAACTTGCAGATGAGAAGAATTTTTGGTACAGAGAATTAAAAGGAGTGTTAAAGGGCATTCCTTCGAACTCAGATTGCTCAGCCAATTTATTTCTCTCCACTCTGGGGGTCTTATAGTTTGAGAGTCTGGGAGCTGACATTGCCAGTTCTTACCTTTCAGCTGACTTTTATCTCTTCCCCATTCAGACCATCACCTTTGTCTGAGTACAACAAAGCCCAGTATTGTTAGAAAGGTTTAGGTCAAAGTTTACTTTGCACTCATGTCATATAGTCTCCTGTGGTTTTAGGACATAAACTAGAGAATCCAGTAAGGATATTTGGGAAACACTTATAATAACCAGCTGCCTTTCATATAAACCATTTTATAGTGAGTTATTTCAAGAGATGAATAACCATATATGTTTCAGCTAAATGTTTATTAGCTTTAATTTTCAAGAGGTAATGGGTTTTCCCATTCAATTTAGTAACTACTTCCTGAGCCATCCTCAAGAGCAAGACACTATCCAGAGGAAACAGAAATGAACAAGTTAGCCCTCTACAGAGGCTCACAGAAAGGCTCAAGCACAGGAAAACAAAAGGTGCAAAAATTATGGTACAGAATTAAGAAATCACATAAGAGAATATGTTCCAGAAAATGAGGCAATCATATATTTGAGTGTGAATATTGGTGGCTTTTGAGCTCACATTAGCACAATGCCTAGCACAGAATGATCAAGTAATCTTAACTAATAAAAGCATAATATTGAAATTAACCATTTCTCTGGGATGGGGGTAAGCCACGCCCACCAGCCAATCAGAGCGGCTGTATGCAAATTAGCCCAGCCAAGATGTCGGCGGCGGACACACGGAGGCTTGTCCACCACCGCCATCTGTTGCCTTCCTGCAGGCCACATGGGAGGGCCCGGGAGGGGGGGCAGGAGGAATGAGCTGCCTCCGCCCCACACCTCCGCCACCTGTGAGTGCCCCCCCAATTGATTTCAGGCATCAGGGCAGCTGGGGCCTGGGGGAGCAAGCCAGCCCAGACCCCCAGGCTGCCCTGTGGCCTGGAAGTAGATCCGTGATCGCGGGGGCACGGGCACACACACCTCTGTGAGTGCCCATGCCCCCTGCATGGATTCCAGGTGGCTGGGCAGCCTTGGGGGCAGAGGATCCAAGCCAGCTCCGCCCCTGAGGCTGAGGCCTGCAAATCGGTGCAATTAGGGCACACAGCACATGGAGGTGTGCCCTCCATGTGTGCTGTGTGCCCCAATGGATTCCAGTGTCCCAAACTGTGAGAGAGCACAGGCCGGGATTAAGTACCCCCCCACCCCCGCCGAGTGCACAAATTTTTGTGCACTGGGCCCCTAGTCCTATATAATAAAAGGCTAATATGCAAATTGTTCCCTCAACCGGGAGTTTGACCAGGGGGCGGGGATGGCCTACCAATCTCCTGTGCCCCCTCCCCTCAGCTGGCCTGACCCAATTGGCCCCGATTGGAGAGGGCCGATCTGACCCCACCCATGTATGAATACATGCACCAGGCCTCTAGTAAATTATATTTATTATTAAAATGAGAGATATTGTTTTTTTATAGCACCTATGTATTCTGTTTGTATGCCTATTTTCAAAAATATGTCATTGTACACTATAGGACATCCATGGCTATTAAATACAATTTAAACACATACTTCACCTGCTCAGGGAAGAAATACTAGTAGTAAGAGAGGAATTGGGGGACTGGTATCCAACCCAGGTACATGCCCTTGACCAGAATCAAACCTTGGATCTTTCAGTCCGCAGGCCGACATTCTATCCACTTAGCCAAACTGGTTAAGGCAGTACAGGATATTTATATCAAGCGAATTTATCTCTGTAAGAGGAAATTCTTACACTTTTTTTTTTAGTGAGAGGAATGGTAAGCATCTACTGGACTTTACCACAGTAGCATGGAATAGGAGAGAAATTGGTTGATTAATTTTTATATATTTAAATATACCCCTTTGTATTCAGATTGCACTTAATGGAAATCTGACAATTATTTTAAATATATTTAGGTTATTTAGACTCTATGTAAAGTGTTTGGGTCTATAGGTCAACCCACTAACTTTCTGGTGTGAATTGTTTATTTATATAAGGACTAGAGGCCCAGTGCACAAAATTCTGTGCAGTCAGGGGGGTCCCTCAGCCCGGCCTATGCCCTCTCACAGTCTGGAACCACTTGGGGGATTCCACCTGCTGTCTTAGGCCCATTCTCGAAGGGATCGGGCCTAAGCTGGCAGTCAGACATCCCTTTGGCAGCCCGGGAGCCCTTGGGGGATGTCCACTTGCCAGTGGGGAGCAGGCCTAAGATGCAGTTCTACATCCTTAGTGCTGCTGAGGAGGCGGTAGAGGCTCCTGCCACCACCGCTGTGCTGGCAGCCATCAGCCTGGCTTGTGGCTGAGCAGAGCTCCCCCTGTGGGAGCACACTGACCAGTAGGGGAGAGCTCCTGTATTGAATGTCTTCCCCCTGGTGGTCAGTGTGTGTCATAGTGACCAGTCATTCCCAGTGGTTCTGCTGTTAGGGTCAATTTGCATATTACCCTTTTATTATACTAGGGGCCCGGTGCACAAAAATTTGTGCACTCGGTGGAGTCCCTCAGCCCGGCTTGTGCCCTCTCACAGTCTGGGACACTTCAGGGGATGTTCACCTGCTGGCATGCCTGGCCAGCCTGGGTGAGGGGCTAATGGCTGTTTGCAGGCTGACCAAGCCCCCCAGTGGAACCCTCATGCCATGGAGGTGTGGCCAGCCTGGGTGAGGGGCTGAGGGCCATTTTCAGGCTGCCCACAGCTCCTATTGACCCAATGTCCCAGCAAGGCTGGCTGGAATCAGGTTTCTGGGGTTTATTTATCTTCTATAATTGAAACTTTGTTGCCACAAGCAGAGACCTAGGCAGGCAACAAAGCCTCCTGTTTGCTTCAGATCCGTAACTTCTATAATTGAAACATCGTTGCCTTGAGTAGAGGCCCAGCCCACCTAGGCAGGCAGTTTCCTCCATCGCTGGTACAACGGAAGCCTCCTGTTTGCTCTAGCTCCATGGCTGCCGGCCGCCATCTTGGCTGGGTTAATTTGCTTGCAGCCACTCTGATTGGCTGGTGGGCATGACTTGGATGATGTGCATGGCTTAGGTGTAACAGAGTGAGGGTCAATTTGCATATTACTCTTTTATTAGATTAGATAGGATAGAAGCCTGGTGCATGGGTGGGAGCTGGCTGGTTTGCCCGGAAGGGTGTCCTGGATCAGGGTGGGGATCCCCACTGGGATGCCTGGCAATCCTGGGTAAAGGACTGAGGGTTGTTTACAGGCTGGCCACATCCCCTTCAGGGTGGGGGGAAGGTCCCACTGGGGTGCCTGGCCTGCCTGGATGAGGGCCTGATGGCTGTTTGCAGGCTCTCCTTGCCTCCCGGAGACCCAAGCTCCCAGCCTCTCCTTTTTTTCTTTCTTTTTTTTTCCAGGTGTGGCTGGAACCAGATATCTGGGGTTTATTTATCTTCTATAATTGAAACTTTGTTGCTTTGAGCAGAGGCCACAGCGTGCCTAGGCAGGCAGCTTCCTCAATCACTGGGGCAACGAAGCCTCCTGTTTGCTGTAGCTCTGTGGCTGCCAGCCACCATTCTGGTTTGGTTAATTTGCATATAGTCGCTCTGATTGGCTGGTGGGTGTGGCTTGTGATGTAGCAGAGTGACACAATTAGCATATTATTCTTTTATTAGATCATA
This sequence comes from Murina feae, assembly GCA_004026665.1. Lineage (NCBI taxonomy): Eukaryota > Metazoa > Chordata > Mammalia > Chiroptera > Vespertilionidae > Murina > Murina feae. Next base: position 16,948 of record PVJC01025803.1, on the reverse strand, counting down.
TATATATACATATATATATGTGTATATATATATATATATGTATGTATATGAATCTATTATATTGATATACCTACTGGTGCTCCAAATGTAGCTTTGCAAAGATTTGAATATAAGAGGAGTACCAGAAATACCCTGCTGGTAGAAGAATTTACAGTCTAGTTAGAGAATATGCCACTAGGGTCATATGGATAAAAACAGTACACAATGTGTGATAAAGTGATTTGCACATCATAAGAATTGCTTGGTTATTATACATTCACATTCACAGTTAGTACTTCCGAACCCTTATTTTTTTAAATTTGGCCTCTACCCAGATCCTGGAACCACATGTACCTTGGTGGAGGAGGAGCGGGTTAAGAATAGAAAAACACACACACACACATACAAGAAAAGATTTATTACCTTGAAACATATGAAACTGCCACTCTGTAGGTCTGAAATAGTGAAATTCCAGCTATTTCATATGGCTCATTTTAACATAAGACAACTTGATCTACGATCTATTGCCCTAGGTGAGTTACTCTTTTGTTCCGCTTCTAACCTGGATCTTGGATATTTTGTACTGCAGCAACAGCCACTCCCAATCATGAATTAGTCCCTAAAATCAATATGCCTCCAGACCTCCACAGTACTAATTGTTTAATCTGGAGCTTGGTCATTGCCCGGGCATTTTTGGGTTTTACTTTTGTTTTTATTCTCACCAAAGGTTATTTTTTCCATTGATTTCTAGAGAGAGTAGAAGGCAGGGAGAGAGAGAGAAAAAGAACCATTGACATGAGAGAGACACATCAATTGGTTGCCTCCTGAATGCACTCCTACTAGAACTGGGTAACCTACAAACTAGGTATGTGTTCTTGACCCTTCGCACCATAGGCCACACGCTAACCACTGAGCAGACTGGCCAGGGTGCCTGGGCATTTTTTATCTATCTGCTCTTCTCTCCAGACTTACACAACCGTGATAATGAGTGCTTTCTTAAATTTTGTTCCCTAGGTACCTTGTTTGCCTCATCCTAGTCCCAGCCCTGCACAACATCACACTTGATCATCAAACTAGAACTGTCTGAATTCAGCCATCAAATCAAATTGAAAGTTCTCACTCTTTTTAAATTGAATTTATTGGGGTGACACTGGTTAATAAAAGTATATAGGTTTCAGTATACACTTTTATGATACATTATCTGTACATTGTATTGTTTACCAACTCAAATCAAGTGATCTTTGATCTCCTGTCACCATTTATCCCCCATTCACCCTCTCCCTCCCAACTCCCCTTTCCCTCTGGTAATTACCATACTGTTGTCTATGTCTATGAGGTGTGTTTTTTCCTGTTGTTGTTTTGTTTTGTTTTTGCCTAATTCCTTCACCTTCTCACTCTTAATTAGATATTTTTCACCTTAATCATATTCCCTCCTCTGATGCATTAGACACTATGAGTTACTCTGTTTTTCCAAAGGTTCCCTTTCATAAGCCATCATAAAGTAGCCACTTTTATTTTCTGTACACCTATGCTACTCTACCAAACCGCCTCTTGGAGCTACCCAAGGCTTGGTCTTCTCTCTTCTCCTCATTGAAATTCTCTCTTGACAGTCTCATTCCAGAGCAGCTTTGATCACCAACTAAGCACCAATGGGTCTCTAAAACATACCTCTAACCCAGATTTCTTCTCTCCACTGCCATCTCAAGCTGAAGGTGATACAAGGATCACAGGCACAACTATTCCTTCTCTTCCAGTGTTTTCTTTCTCAGTTGGTGACAGTAGTCAACCAAAATAGAACTTTGGAATTCGGAATTCATCTCTGATCTCTTCCTTTCTCTTGCTTCCACATGATGAATTCTCTGCCCAGTTTTTTCTCTCTTTTTTAGCTAAAGGCTTCTTTAAACTATTTCTCCCTACCCACCTTTTCTATACTTGCAATGGAGATCACCAAAGGTTACTGAAATTTTCCTTTCACCCGACACCAGCATGAGAAACATCTAGAAACTGATGCTGTGTTAGCATGAATGATTTTTGTATAGATTTGTATATAAAAATTTCCCATAAGAAAATATTTTCTATATTGAATTTTATTATAGACTAGAGGCCCGGTGCACAAAAATTTGTGCACTCGGGGGCGGGGGGGGGGTCCCTCAGCCTGGTCTGTGCCCTCTCACAGTCTGGGACCCCTCGGGGCATGTCTACCTGCTGGTTTAGGCCCACTCCCCGGGTGATCAGGTCTAAGCTGGCAGTCAGACATCTCTCTGGCAGCCCGGGGGCCCTCGGGAGATGTCCACTTGCCAGCGGGGAGCAGGCCTAAGCTGCAGTCGGACATTCCTAGTGTTGCTGAGGAGGCGGGAGAGGCTCCCACCACCACCACTGTACTGGCAGTCATCAGTCTGGCTTGTGGCTCAGCAGAGCTCCCCCTGTGGGAGCGCACTGACCACCAGGGGGAGCTTAGCAGAGCTCCCCCTGTGGGTGTGCACTGACCAACAGGAGGCAGCTCCTGCATTGAGTGTCTGCCCCCTGGTGCTCAGTGTGTTATAGTGACCGTGTGGTTCTGCTGTTAGGATCAGTTTGCATATATTACTCTTTCATTATATAGATGTTAAAATTGAGATAAAATGGTCACGCCTTTAAACATTTTTGAACAATGTTTCTTGAAGAAGTAAAGATATGCCATACACAGTGAGTCCAATTACCATTGCTTTTTACTATAAAACACAAGTGATAAAATGCTAACGCTGGTGGAATCAAATAAATGCTTACATGGAAGGATTTCAAAAAGACATTAAAGTGCCAATTAATATCTTATAAATTTATATTTAAAATACATTTGACGCACTTTTAAAAATAGATCTTCATTTTTAGAGCAGTTTTATGTTCACAGCAAAATTGGGCAGAAAATACAGAGAGTTACCATATACCCCTATCTCCTCACATGCATAATCTCCACTATTATCAACATTCGCCAACAGAGTGATATATTTGTCACAATCAATTAACCTATATTAATACATCATATTCATCCAAGCTCCATAGTTTACATTAGGTTCACTCTTGGTACTATATACTCTTTGGGACTGGAAAAATGTATAATGACATATAACACCATTATAGTATCATATAGTTTTAGTGCCTCAAAAATACTCTAGGTTCAACCAGTTCATCCCTCCTTCCAACACCTGGAAGCCATTGATCTTTTTACTGTCTCCATACCTCTTTCTTTATCAAAATGTTTTGTGGTCAGAATCATATACGATGTAGCCTTTTCAGATTAGCTTCTTCCATTTAATAATATGCATTTAAGTTCCCTCCAAGTCTTTTCATGACTTGATAGCTCATTTCCTTTTAATGCGGAATGATATTACATTGTCTGGCTATACCATCATCTATTTATTAACCTACTGAAGAATATCTTAGTTGCATCCAAGCTTTGGCAATTATGAATAAAGATGCTATTAACATTCATGTGCAGGTTTTAGTGTGGGCATAAGTTTACAACTCACTTAACTAAATACCAAAGAGAGTGAATGCTGGATGTATGGTAACAGTATATTTAGTTTTATGAGAAATTTCCAAACTGTCTTTGAAAGTGGCTGTACTATTTTGCATTTCCACCAGAAATGAATGAGTGTTCCTGTTGTTCCACATTCTTGTCAGCATTTGGTGTCATCACTGTTCGAAAGTTTGGCCATTCTACTAGATTTGTAGTGGTCCAATTGTTGTTTAATGTGTATTTCCCTGATGACATATGAGGCCCAGCATATATTTTCATACATTTATTTGCCATCCAAATAGCTTCTTTGGTGAGGTATCTGTTAAAGTCTTTGGCCCATTTTTTAATTGAGTTGGTGGTTGAATTTTAAGAGTTCTTTGTATATTTTGGAAAACAGTCTTTTGTCAAATGTATCTTCTGCCAGTATTTTTTTCCAGTCTTTGGCTTGTCTTTTCATGATCTTGACAGTGTCTTTCACAGAACAGAATTTTTCATTTTAATGGAGTCCAGCTCACTAATTCATTCTTTCATGGACTGAGTCTTTGATGTTGTATCTAAAAAGTCATTGGCAACTCCATATCATTTTCCAATGTTAACTTCTATGAGTTTTATAGGTTTGTGTTTTACATTTAGGTCTTAATTCATTTTGAGTTAATTTTTGTGAAGGGTGTAAGGGTCGTGTCAAGATTCATTTTTTTTCATGTCAATATCTAGTTGTTACAGCACCATTTTGAATTTATTGGGGTGACATTTGTTAACAAAATTATTCAGATTTTAGGAATAAATTCCATAATGCATCATCTTTCTATTGTATTGTGTGTTTACTACCCCAAGTCAAGTCTCCTTCCTCTACCCTTTGTCTCCCCTTTACTTTCTGTTACCTCTGCACCTTCCTTCTGGAAATCACCATACTATTGTCTGTACTATTGTCTGTATCCATGTGTCTTTCTTTTTTTTTCTTTTGTCAATACCTTCACCTTTCTTACCCAGTCCCCTACCCCTCCTCTCTGACAGCTATCATTCTGTTCTCTGTACCCATGAGTTTGTCTCCACCTCATTTGGTCGTTTATTTTGTTCATTAGACTCCAAATATAAGCAAACTTATATGGTACTTGCTTTTATCTGACTTGCTTATTTTACTTGGCATAATACTCTCCAGGTCAATCCATGCTGTAACAACTAGTAAGATTTCCTTCTTTTTTTATAGCTGAGTAGTATTCCATTGTGTAAATGTACCACAGCTTTTTTATCCACTCATCTACTGATGGACACTTGGGCTGCTTCCAAATGTCGGCTATTGTAAATAATGCTGCAATGAACATAGGGGTGCATATATTTTTTCTAATTAGTGTTTCGGGTTTCTTTGGCTATATTCCCAGAAGTAGAATTGCTGGGTCATAAGGAAATTTCACTTTTAATTTTTAAGTTAATTCCATAAATCCTTCCATGGTGGTTGCACCAATTCCACATTCCCACCATCAGTAAACAAGGATTTCTTTTTCTCTACATCTTTACCAACACTTGTTTTTTTATTAATTGATGATAGCCATCTGACATGTGGTTTTAATTTGCGTTTTTCTGATGATCAGTGACATTGAGCATTGTTTCATGTGTTTGTTGACCATCTATATGTCCTGTTTAGAGAAGAAAGAAATAAAATTATGTTTGTTCACAGATGACATGATTGTTTATGTAGAAAATCTGAAAGAATATACAAAAACAAAACAAAACCCAAAACACCCAACCCTGTAACTAATTAGTGATTGAAGAAAGGTTGATGGATACAGGGCTGATACACAAAAGCCAATTGGTTTTTAGTATAACAGTAATGAAAGAGTGGATCTATAATTAAAAGCACAATACCATTTATATCATCACACCTCAAAATAAAATATTTAGGTACAAATATGACAAAATATATGTGTATAAGATCCATAGGAGAAAACTATAAAAATCTGATTAGAAAAATTAAAGAACTGAAAAATGGAGAGATATTCCATGTTCAAGGATAGAAAGACTCAATACTTTCAAATATTTCAGTTTTTCACAGCTTGATCTATAGACTTAATGCCATTTTAACCAGAATTTCAGCAAGTTATTTTCTGGATATCAGCAAGGTGACTCTAATGTTTATATATGTCTAGACAAAGGCCCAGATTAGACATACAATGTAGTACTGAAGGAGAATAAAGTTGGAGGATGGACACTTATTTAACACTCTTTGTAATACTTTAAGCAATAAAACAAAATTAAAAAAGAGAATTACTATAAAGCTACAGTAATTAAGGCATTATGCTATTAGGGATTGAATAGATAAATAGATCAATGGAACAGAATATTGAATTTTGTAAAATGCTTTTCTGCATCCATTAATATAACCATATGATTTTTCTTTTGTTAGTATGTTGATATGATTGGTTACATTAATTGACTTTCAAATGTTGAACCAGCTTTCCACACCTGGTATAAATCCCACTTGGTCATGATGTATAATTATGTTTATTATTTAATGTTCTTTTAATAGATTTTGGGAATTGAAGACCTTTTCTTAAAATAAGCATAAATGAGAATGTCAGTATGTGAGGAGTGAGAACTGAAAAATGGTAGAAGATAAGTTTAAATCTTAATAATTACGATTTTTAACTAAAATTTTAACAAAGAAAATTGAAAAACCTTGATTGTATGAAATATATTATTATTATTATTATTATTATATATTGAGAACTGTTTATTATTTATGACCAAAGATAGCTCACAAAAGCTAGTAAGCATAGCATTTTATGTCAAGTCAACCTGTCTAGTCAACCCTAAGTATTACTTAAGAAGTTACTAGGACTAGTGATGTCTAAAGGCACAACATGTTGGTCTTATTTCAAAAGAGTTTATAATTTAGTAGTATAAATAAAACATACAAATACAGCTGTAACACTCTAACTGCAAATGGTGTGGGTTATACAAACCAGTCACAGAAAATTGTTATAACTTGCACAAAAATCACTGTCTCCTTCCTTTACTTGCCTTTGGAAATCACTTTTGAAAACACTTTACACATGTTTTTTTCCAAAAATAGTATAGAAGAAAAAAGTATAAAGGAGTAGGAAGAGGAGAGAGTAATAAATTGTGGTTAAAAATTAAAGGCTTTGGCCCGGCCTCTATGGCTCAGTAGTTGAGCATCAACCCATGAACCAAGAGGTCATTGGTTTGATTACCATTTATGGCATATGCCTGGGTTGCAGGCTCAATCCCCAGCAGGAGGCAACCCATAGATGACTCATGAATGTTTCTCTCTCTCTCCCACAAAATCAATGAAAATATTTTTTTTTTAAAAATTAAAGACTTTGTGTGGGAGTAAGGAATATATGGGAAATTTTTGTGCCTTATTAATTGCTAGTCTGCTGTCAATCTAAAACAGTTCTAAAAACATAAAGTCTTTAAAAAGATTATAGCTTTTTCAAAAGAACACTTTATCGAAGGCTTCTCGAGAGCTCAGGAGTTTATGTGAACGCAATTCTGCTCTTTTTAGGTGACAACGGATGTAAATAACTTCTGGGAAGTGCTCTTTTTTTAATAGTGGGAAAAATTATTCCTCTAAGTGAATAAAAGAAGAATGGTATGCTCAAATATCGAGGACTTGAAGAGAAAATAAAGACAAAAATAGAATGAAGGGATTTGTTCCTTTTTCCTCTGCCTTTTCTTCATTCTAGGAAAAGATTCTCAATATTCAAGTCACTTGTGAAAGCTTTTAAAGATCCCTATTCTTGAGTTCTGCCCCAGAGAAATTAAATTAAAATATCTGGGGATGAAACACAGGCATTGGTATTTTAATAAACTCCTCAGGCAATTCTAAAATGCAGTCAGAGTGGAGAACCATGTCCCAACAGATCTGGAAAGGATATGCCAAGGAAGACTTTAACAAATAATTTTTAAATTAAAGTTATTGGAGTGACATTGATTAATAAGATTACAAAGAATTTGAGAGGAGATAAATATATGGCCTTCAGCTAATGTGACCTAACCAGGCCATGGGAAGATTGGTAGGACAATAGCAGCCAAAATAAGCAATGATGGTCCCATATTTTTATCGGTAAAAATGAATGTATTGTATTCAATGATTTCAAAAATTACCATTTGCTATATAACATTTTGAACTAATGCTGAAGCAATATAGTGAAGAGGGAGGGGGAATTTCCCTAGCTATTAAATTCCTGATGTATATTTCTTCTAGCCGGCATCTAAAATGTTCAGTTTTGGTCCACTATAAATATACAATCACTGAAAGACACATTAAAGGATCCAAGTATTTGGAAAGATGTTGAGCTTGGTATGTGGGTAGATTATTTCAAAAGCTCTTAGCTCTTGATATCAGTAAATGTATTATATGTTGCCTCCCTTATAAAATTCATGTATTATTTATTACTTGTATGGTACTTTTGGGTGTGTGAAGGCCCCTCTCACTTAGTCTCATTCTGTAAATGTTCCAGTTCCTTGGTGCACATGTAGGGAAGCTAGAATTGGTTATAAAAACGTGATGGATGATGTAGGTGGGTGTATTCAGCTGTAAGCAATAAATGCTGAGCTCGGCAGAAAGTACGATAGGCAAAACACATAAGTGATTTACTAGCTATCTAAAGCACACGAAATTTGTAATGCATGAGACCCTTAGGCCTATCACTTATCTTCAGTAATGGGAAACAATATTTTGGTGAAAAATGACACATTTAATTTCAACTTTGTGTTGTAAAACAAAAAGGCAGCCTAATTTTTGTTTATTATTTTTTTCATGAAGCATCTTTGCATCTTATTGGAAGTAGAAATGGTTTCTTAAGCAGAAACAGTAGAGCATGTTATAAACAATATCAGTTGGTAGACATTTATTATTGGCTGCATGTTTATACATGGTTGAGGCTATCACAATGAGAAACTCAGAGTGCTGTGACAGACCCATTGTATTCTGATGGACTTTTGGAGAATGGAATCTAATAGTTTAGTGCTCTTTAAGTCAAATGTATATCCAGGTGATTGCCATGGCTACATATGGAAAATGAAAACGGTCTTGGCATCTTCCGAGAAAAAGTTAGAAAAATAGTAAGAGAAAAAACATTTCCCACTGAACCGAGGGTAAGAAATATAGTCACAAAAGATCATGAACCCAAATCCCAACTCTGTTGATAATATAGAGTGTGAATGCTATACACTTTGCGCATCTCAGTGTACCAGCTTGTGAAATACTGACCTATTTTGCAATTTCAATGTGAGAGATAAATAAAACCTTTTCCAGGGCACTTTGAAAATAGATTCTGCATTTCAAAATAAATGTAAAACAACAATAATGATGATGAAGTAGCGGACACGATGCTAATTTTAAATAGAGCAGAGTAACTTTCTAACTACAGGCTACATTTTATTCTAAGTGTAATTAGAAAGCGACCAGGTTCCTTTAATTAGAAAGTTAATTAGATTGTGACCTCTTTCCTCATCTTACTGTCTTGGACTGCAGGCAAATTACAAATCCCACTACCTAGCCCCCCAAAAGAAGACTGGTTAAACATAAATATGATTAAAAGGAATAATTTTGGGACCTACAAGCCAGATACGACCTTCATAGGATATGGAATGGATCTCCCATTAGAGAAATTTTTATCTGGTTAAATGAAGAAGATACTCTTCCAAACCAAGCCTATATATAAAGTTCCTAAATTGTGTTCTTCAGAATGCAGGTTGTCATACTTTAGCATGCATGCATGTGACTCACCTAATGGGCTTATGAAAGCACAGACATCTGGGCTCACAAATAGGGTTTCTAATTCAGTGAGTCTTAAGAATTCACATTTATACCAAGAATTCACATTTATACCAAGTTTTCAGGTTATGCTGCTGTTCTAGAGACCACACTCTGAGAACTATTGTCTTAAAATATTAATAGTGTAAGGCATAAGTTTAATTTTATTATCAAATAGGGGCCCAGTGCATGAATCCGTGCACCTTGAAAGGAACTGTGGGCTGCAAGGCTGCGGTGGGCACGGGCTCTTCAAGAAGAACAAAATTAAGCAAGTTTCTTTACTGTGTGAGCCTTTTATATGTTACTATGCTTTGGGAATCTTTAAGAAGAAGGATATAGTATGCATTGTGCCTAGCTGGTGTGGCTCAGTGGGTGAGCATCGACCTATGAAACAAGAGGTCATGGTTCAATTCCCAGTCAGGGCACATGCCTAGGGTTTCAGGCTCAATCCCCAATGTAGGGTGTGCAGGAGGCAGCCAATCAATGATTCTCTCTTACCATTGATGTTTCTCTCCTTCCTTCCTCTCTGAAATCAATAACAAATAAATATTTTTTTAAATAAAGTATGAATTGCTCCTCAAATGTATTTTCCCTTTCCACCTGTTAGAATGTCTATGATTTAAAATACTTAAGGATTGACAACATGACAGGCTGTGTGTATTACTTAGTTTTGCTAAACTGTAGAGGTGGTGAGTTGCCCTTATAGTAATAATTTCCAAAGATGATCCCCATAAGCACTCTGGCTCTCTCCTTGGAGCTTATAGTCAGAGGTTTTGCTATTTTGCATATTATTGTTAAAATGGTTTGTTAATTAGCATTAATAGCAGAATTTTGGAATTTTTATGTGTGTAATTAGTGATCTTTCCATGTGTGTATTGGTTAAAATATTGTAGAGAAGCTCTCTACCCTTGTATGAACAGGTTATACAAATCTAGTAAGACTTCATCATTTAAAGATGAAGAAATATGAGAAATGATGTTCTAAATTTGATTCCTAATTCTGGAAACTTCTTGATTGTCTGGCTTCAATCACTGTAATAGTCCATTTTTTTCTCTAATATCATATTTGCCTCAAGTGAAATTTTCATGCAAAATGATGTTGGATCATTTTAAAAGAGGTTTGTGACTTCATAAGTTGACTAGCTGTTTTGTACTTGCTTGTTAATAAATGTCTGAAGTTGAATTTTCTTTTAAGATTTTCCCACATTGAAATCTAGAGGCAAAGCGCCTAGAGGAAGAGACAAACCCTTCTCCATCTTTAGCCAGTGGCAGTTATGGATATCTACAAGAAAGGAACATAATAGTAGCCAAGATAAGATTGCCTTAGGTCAGATCACAACACTGCCACTGCTCCCCCCTCCTTTGAGTCTTTGTGAAGCATTTCATGTGACCATTGCTCTTCAAAAACACTTGGAGAGAAAATGTTGTGTGATTATTTTCAACCTCTTAGAACACAGGAGGCCTATTTCACAGAAGACCAAACAGCATTACTAAACTGGTCTGCAGCACCTTTTTTGTGTTACATGTGAAAATTCCATGCAGAGCAAAACAGTAGCACAAGAATCCCATAGAAGCAAATATGTGAAGAGGTAATGATTTCTTGTTTATGTTCTTGGAAGCAGTTTCCTAGGGAAATAATAACTTGCAAAAAATAGTCAATTTGCCTCACTTGGTGGTATAAATTGTCTAGGAAAAACAAGTGCTCTAGAGCAGAAGTGGTTGGCTAAAAAAAATGTGCACATCAAAAGTACTGAGAAATTCAGAGATATATTTTTAGGCTGTTCTTATTTTGCTTCATTGAAAGCAAGATGCCACATTTACATAATATTATTATTGAGTAAAATTAAGAAATCGCATTCCCAATATAAGGTTACATACAAAATAGGTGCTCAGTAGATGTCTGTGTTTGCTTTGGAATCATTCTTCTTAAAGCACTGTTGTCATTTCTATTTCAACTTATTATATGAGCTTAGAATATATTTTAAAAAACTGATATTTTAATGGTGCAATGGCTCTCATCTACAGTAGAGCTTGAATGAGTATAATTTTAGTCCAGAATTAATGGAGAACACTCTGCTTTGTAGTTAGATTGTTGGTTGCATCACTTATTAGCTCAGTTGAGTGAGGGAACATCTGGGAAAATTCCTTGATTTATTTAAGTTTCTGTTTAATACAACCCCAAATGTGACTAATAAAACCTTACCCCATAAGATGGCTTATTCATTCATTCAACAATCATTTATTGACTACCTACATATAACAGGCACTGCTCCAGGACTAAGGGTAGAACAGGACAATCAATGGCTGGGTCCTTGCTGCCTGTCACTACTTGAGCCAATTAAGCAGAGACAGGATTGAATCACTATGAACATTTATTTGAATACTGCCTGAATACTGCCGGCAGTGTGGGGGAGCAGCAGGTCAGCCCCAAAAATGTCCTCTGCACCCCACCAGAAGCTGAATGCTTCTATTGGGTCTGAGGACAAAGATGACTTAGGGAAGTAGGCAGAAGGGCAAATGGGCAGTTTACAGATATGCAAAAAGGGCTGGGGTCTTCAAAGGGCTTAGTGATATGCAAGGGCTGGAACTCTTCAAAGGGCTGGTGGCTCTGGTATCTGCAGCATAGCTGTTCATTTTCCCATGCGAATAGGCAGCCCCAAATGAGGAGGACAGGCTGCATTTCCAGGTGAGCTCCCATGTTCCACGTGCAACTCCCAGCCGGGGTAGAAGTGCCTTCTTTAATCAGAATAAAGCAATCACGGTTAACAGAGGATGAGTAATATTTCTTACAATTCTAGCTGGTTCCCCAACATTCTGTTCCTGCCCCTATCAGGGGTACAGTGCTGAAAAAACATATTATCTACTGTCATGGAGCCCCATCAAGCCAAAATGATAGAAAAGACCGCCTTCAAATATATTATGTAATATCTAGGGATAATGAGCACCTTGAAAAATGTCGGGATAAAGGGGCAAGAGAGATTACAAGGATGCTGTTATATTAGTAATCAAGCACAGCCTTATGGTAAATGAACATCTGAGAAGACTTGAAGGAAGTGAGGTCTTTTGTGCTGCAAGAATAAAGTGAGATAGAATGTATGTAAAACACATTGTGAAGTATCTGACACAGGATCAATATGCAGCAAATGGTCTATTCTATTCTATTCTATTCTATTCTATTCTATTCTATTCTATTCTATTATTTCTATTCTATTCTATTCTATTATTTCTATTCTATTCTATTCTATTCTATTATTTCTATTCTATTCTATTCTGATCACTGCTACCAGCATTATCATTGATGTAAACACCTTTTCATAAACACTTAACTCATGCCCGTGTTTAGTAGACAAACCTGATGAAAGAATTCCTGGTTAATCAAAGGCCCTCACAAATGAATTATCACTTAAGAGAGGGGCCAGATATCTCTGCAACAAAACTCTGAGCTCTGATCACTGCTTTCGGTGAGGCCTTATTGTGATCATTGCAGTAATTTGTGTTCCCAAGATTATTGATAGAGAAAATGTGTGTGATAGTAGTTATTAAAAATAATGTCAGGCTCTGACTCGTGTTGCTCAGTGGTTAGAGTGTTAGCCTGCATACCCAAGGGTTTCAGGTTCAATTCCCAGTCAAGGGCACTTACCTGGGTTGCAGCTTTGATCCCCAGCCCAGCCAGGTGCCCAGGTGCATGTGAGAGGCAACTAATCCATGTGTGTCTCACATCAATATTTCTCTCTCGCCTCTCTCTCTCTCTCTCTCTCTCTCTCTCTCTCTCTCTCTCTTTCTCCATACCTTCATTTTCCCCTTCCACTCTCTCTAAAAATCGAGAAAATATACTCAAAATAATAATAATAATAATAATAATAATAATAATAAATGTCAGAAACCACCATCAATTACTACTTTTTAATGTATCATGCAGTGTGCTAAGTGCTTTATATTCATTATTTCTTTGAATTCTCCCAACAAGTCTTATAAAGTAGATATTTAGAATATTCTAAAATAATTTGCTCAGGATCACCCAGACTATAAGACCTGGGATTGGAACCTGGAGTGGTTTGAAAACAATGCCCATGCCCTGATTCACCACATCCACAATGTAAAATATATTGGCAAAGGAAAGGAAAATTATAACACTCTTGAAGTTTTATATATTTCAGTTGACATTATGGAATAAAAAACTGAACTTTTGCTCCTGACTTTGGAACTGACTCTTCTCTGGAGTGTTTGTTGTTGTTGTTGTTTATTTTCAAATGAAAAATATATTTTAATACCAATTAACAAACATAAAAATAAACTTTTAGGGAATATATGTGTGCACCTGGAACTTCCTAGAGATAACAATTTTTTTTTAATTCTAAGCACTGATAGAGTAAACAATTTACTTTGACTTTTGAAAATAACATTTTCTTCCCTCAAATCAATATTTACCCATCATCTCTCTACACAGTGTTGTAGTCACAATCAAACTCCTAACTAGAACCATTCATACAATTCTAAATCATCACTAAGGCCTATTTAAGATGGAGATTTTGTAATTTAGGTGTTGTTTAAGAAAGCAAATACCTAACAATGACAGCTTATTAGATTTTTGAACTTTATTTAGCAGAATGACCTCTGGTGGCGCAAATACTATAAACTGGTTTTGAATTATTATTCAGGGTGGCCTGTGGCTGGCCATGAATAGACAGACAATTAGGTAGCAAAATGATTACACACACAAAATCCCTAGTGACCTACTGTTTTTTTCCAGTGAATTTTCTCAAAGCATAATCTTATAATTTTTTACTTGAATGAACTAGTCACTCTCTCCCAGGCTTAACTATAACATCACATGGAATTTAATTTTATTTTATTTGACCTAGAGTAAGCTGGATCATAAAAAGGCAATATGATCTCCAATTCTAAACTTTAAGCATCTTGTAACTACTCCACCCAGCATGATTCCTCAGGAGAATTGTGAATTAAACCCAAATATTGGTCAAATTTGCCACCTCTAATTTTATTGCCCTAGATACTTTGACATCTCTCTTCTTTTTAATCAGTGCCTCTCAAACTTCAGTGCACCAAGTAGAAAACTCTATGCATGAGAGAGAAACTTGCAGTAATAAGTACCAGACATTATCCTCTTTAGCTGGGCACCTTGTTCTAATGCTTAACACAATTCCTGGCACATAGTTGGCACTCATACAGTGTTAGTTGCTTAAGCCACTAATTGAGTGAATTAATAACTACAACAACCATCCAACAAACAGAAAACAGAAAGTTCAGCTTTGACTTTCATTTGTTTGGAATTCAATTCAGGACCAGAGAATCAATTGGGAAAAGTACTGTATGGCAGCAAATAATAAATGATTTACACTTTTTGGAAACTTACTTTTATCTTAACCTGGCTTTCTGTAAACACCAAACTGAAGGAATGCTTAACTGGAAATTTCAGATTCTCATTGGGCAAAATCATGAGGGAGGAGAAGAGGTGATTGCATGTGATTTTGCATCCTTTTCAACATTCAGGATCTTAGAGTGTAAAATATGGGTTAAATTCCCATTCATTCTGTTGGAATTTCAGATTTCCCAAATTACGTTCCTTCTATTTTCTCTTTATACTCTCATCTTTATATACACAATTCATTTATATACACAATTCATATGGACAGGCCAAAGAAGCTACTGAAAATTTTCTTTTGATGTAGTAATTTCTCACTCTCTATACCAGCCCAAGAGTTTATAATTCCTAGAATTTTAAAGTACTAATTATAGTATGACAACACAATGTTAAGTAATAATATACATTTAAAAAATTTGAAGTACACTCAGAATACATCAGTGCCCATTACTTGGTAACTATGAAATTAATGTACAATCAAAAATATCCTTGGCATTTTAGTGTTATATTAATATTTCAAATACTATTGCTTGTTAGGACATCAAAGTACCCACATTCCCACCTCTTACTATAGGGAGACTTCAAGAAGGGGAGACACTGTCCCTTAGCTTCTCGAAGAGCCCTGGTGATGGTTAGTTCTATTAGTAAGCAGCAAAATGGAGGTCACCAAATCCAACTCCATTGGGGTGAGACAAGGAGCACAAGGCCAAACCTTGTGAGCCATGGGCTTCATCAGAAGATAAGAGCCTCAACATAAAACTCAAATAGACTCAGACTATTTCAAATAAGAATTAGAATAGTGACATGAGCTTCTTGCTATCATTCCCTCCCTCTTGTAAAATTTATTTTACTTCAAGGAGGGTTACAACCACAACTGCTATTTTCTGGATAACCAGGGTGAGCATTATACATTATCGGTCAAGTACTATGAACTATTTGAGAATTGTTGGTTTAGTTGAACTTGAAAAAAAAAGTAGAACTAGAGACCCTCCTTGGCATAGGCAGAAGAAATTACATAGGCAGAAATGAAAAAATGGGGTGGAGGGTGGGCTTCCCTAAGTACAATAGAAAGTAGATTAGTATGGCTTCTTTGTCTTTCATTATGGAAAACTGATTTGGGAATGAGACAGCCTGTGCCCTCTCGCAGTCTGGGACCCTCTGGGGATGTCCACTTGCTGGCGTGCCTGGTCAGCCTGGGTAAGGGGCTGATGGCTGTTCGCAGGCTGGACAAGCCCCCCAGTGTGGACCCTCACCCCATTGGGGTGTGACCAGTGTGGGTGATGGGCTGAGGAGCACTTTCAGGCTTTCAGGCTGCCCACAGTCCCTTCAGGTTTTGGGTCCCTACTGGGGTACCTGGACAGCCTGAGTGAGGGGCTGATGGCTGTTTGCAGGCTGTCCAAGCGCCCCCAGTGGGGTCCCTCACCCCACTGGGGTGTGGCCAGCGTAGGTGACGGGCTGAGCAGTGCTTTCAGGCTGCCCACAGCTCCCATTGACCCAATGTCCCAGCAAGGCTGGCTGGAAGCAGGTTCCTGGGGTTTGTTTATCTTCTGTAATTGATACACTGTTCCTTTAAGCCCAGCCTAGGCAGGTAACAAAGCTCACAGCCAGGACTGCTGTTTGTTTCAGCTCCCGAGGCTTCTAGGATTGAAACAATGTTGCAAATATGATGTTGCCTGGAGCCTGGAGAAGGCCAGCGGGGCCTGCAAACAGTTTCACTCCTGCTGCAAGGGAAACTGCCTGTTTACTCAGCTCTGTGAGTTCCAGCCTCCATCTTGGCTGGGTTGATTTGCATACAGCTGTTCTGATTGGCTGACGGGTGTGGCTTAGGCATCCCAAAGAAACAGTCAATTTTAATATTACACTTTTATTAGATAAGATAATTCTCTATAGACAGAGCCCTTTCTTCTCCTTGTTGTTCTGATGGTGGTGCTACATTATAGATTGCTCTCCTGATGACAACCTTATGCTTTGGTTCTCCAGGAATCATAGCATATATTTTTTTTCTTTTTTTTTTAATTTATCTTTATTGTTCAGATTATTACAGTTGTTCCTCTTTTTTACCCCATAGCTCCCCTCCTCCCATTTCCCACCCCAACTTCTGTCCTTGCCCCCTCACTGTCCTCATCCATAGGTGTACAATTATTGTCCAGTCTCTTCACGCATCCCCAACACCCTTAACCCCCCAAAATTGTCCATCCACTCCATTCTATGCCTCTGATTCTATTCTATTCACCAGTTTATTCTGTTCATCAGATTTTTTATTCACTTGATTCTTAGATTCACTCGTTGATATATATTTGTTGTTCATAATT
>PVJC01025802.1:0-24494 GCA_004026665.1 Murina feae | reverse complement strand
GTGAAAACATTAAATATAGAACTGGATCTGCGATTACACCTTTGTACAGTAAACCCAAAAGTCAGCAATTTAGTTTTTGCAATTTTTAAATTAATACTGTTTATTTGAATTTTGTGTCTTTATACTTGTTTTTATTTTGATTTAAAGTTAAGAGCTGTAAGTGTAGGCATTTATTTGTAGATATTTAAATAACACAATAAAACTTGTTTAAGTGCTCACTGAGGGTTCCTGACATTTTTGTTCCACTAAAAAGGACACATGCAGTAATTTGGGAACCACTGGTCTGTGCTATATTGAGTAGTGTTTAATTCTTACCAAGCTTATTTTGAACTTAAAAGTCTTGGCAATTTTGGTGAAGAAAAATGAGTTCACAGAATAAGTCATTATGGAACTACTAGGATGATTTAAATCTTTAATTTTACAAAGCACCAAAGGCCAGCTGGGTATAATAGAGGGCCAGAGAGCCCAGAGGCTTGGTCCCCACTACCTAGCCATGTGGTTTTCATAAATTGTTTACTGTATCTAATCTAGTCTTCATTTTTAGAGCTATGACCCGTCTTTAAAAGTCTTTATTTCTACTTGCCTGAGAAATATAAAAGAATGAGATTCGGTATGGTATTAATTCACTATAATTGCAAGAAGTTACTTGATGTGTAACACAAGCCTATGCCTGCCTTAGAATTCGAATATAGATTTTTATTATCTAAGAGCTTAATATTTTAAAAAATAATTTATGCTTTTGGGATTCTGTTTTTAACTAGCAAAAATACATGGTTTCTCATGGTTGGGCATTTTAAATTCTTTCCTCAATGACTTGTACAATTTAATTTACATCGTTGTGCTATATTAAGTAGTGTTTTACTAAAAAAAAATTTACATTGCCCTAACCGGTTTGGCTCAGTGGATAGAGCTCGGCCTGTGGACTGGAGAGTCCCAGGTTTGGTTCCAGTCAAGAGCATGTACCTTGGTTGCAGGCACACCCCCACTACGGAGTGTGCAGCAGGCCGCTGATCGATGTTTCTAACTCTCTATCCTTCTCCCTTCCTCTCTGTTAAAAAAAAAAAAAATCAATAAAAATAATTTACATTGTTCTGTTGGTGCATTACTTGAAAAACTAGTGTGTGGCAACTTTATAGCCTGTCCTCTTTTCTATCAAATCTTATATTACAGCTTTTCCAAGATTTAAAAATTACTAATTTGATTGTGGGTAGTTATGTAGATCTGTGGACATATTTCTCATTGAGTATAGTGAAATTCAACTAATTATTTTTGACAACTAGACGGCTGACAAATTTGTTGCCAGTTTTGCTGAAAACCTTTAATATTCAAGTTCCTTTAAGTATTAACATTTTAACAGCTTTCTTGATATTAGAATATGTAAATATGCAGAAAGAAATGCTTAATACAGTATCTTTTTCACCGTTATTGGTACTGGGATGGAGGGGAGATAAGGAAGTAGATACAAACAACAGAATAGTGGTTACTGGAAGGAACTGACTTGGGGAAGGATGAAAGGAGTCAAATACATGGTGATGGAGGGAGACAACTTAAGGTGGTGGACACACAATGTATTATACAGATGTTATATTATAAAGATACTAGGGCCCCAGTGCATGCAATTCGTGCACTGGGGGTGGGGGTTCTTCAGCCCAGCCTGGCCCCTCTCACATATTGGGAGCCCTCAGGGGGTGTCCTACTGACAGCTTAGGCCCACTCCCTGCTCCGCTTGGGAAGCATGCCTAAGCTGCAATCTGACCTCGCTTTGTGGGAGGCGACCAGGCTAATCAAGGGAAGCCACCAGCCCCATCACCCCGCTGCTGTAGCCACTGCTAGTCACTGCAGCCACTAAGGTGTTTTCATCAAAGTGGACTCCAGTCCCTTCACCATGAAAAAATGACAACTTTCTTCAGGCATTTTCAAGATGTGTCTTACATAGGATATGACATTTCTTTCTTTATTTTTTATCCTCACCTGAGGATATGTTTCCATTTATTTTTAGAGAATGTGGAAGAGAAGGGAGAAACAGAGAGAAACATCAAAGTGAGAAGAACACTTTGATTGGTTAACTCCTGCATATGCCCTGACCTGGGCCCTGGCCAGTGAGGTGCCTGCAACCTAAGTATATGTCCTTGGTCAGAATTGAACCCAGGCCCTGCAGTCAACAGGCTGAGGCATTATACACTGAGCCAAACTGGCTAGGGCAGGATATGACATTTCTTAGCCCTCCAGCAGTGGACCTTCATTTTTTTTTCTCCAGGAGTGTGGTGGAAAACCCCTAGATTGCCTTTAGGGATTCTTATTACCCGAGTTACTAAAAATATTACCAGTGGCATACAGGGAGCTTAGCCAGTGAGCGATAAGAAAAGGTTTCCTCTGTAGTTCACTCCAATCACTGGCTCCACCCCTGCTCTTCCAATTCCAGCTCCACCCCTGCCCAGGCCTGTAACCTATGGCCGAGGATGCAGGCCTGGGCAGGGGACCCCCAAGCCTGTCTAATCGCCGACTTCACAAAGCCCAGGCCTCTGTGATCACCGGCTCCTATCCTGCACCCCTGCCATCGCCAGCTCTGCCCTTGCCCCATTGGCAGCCTCTGGTCAAGGCTGCAGACCTGGGCAGGGGACCCCCTGACCCCTGCTTTGCCAGCTCCACAGTGACCAGACACCTGTGATCACAGACTCTGCCCCTGCCCCTCCAATTGCTGGCTCTGCGAAGCCCAGGTCCCTGCAATCTCCAGCCTTGCCCCTGTCCAGGCCTGAGGCCTCTGGCCCAGGCTTTATGCCTGGGTAGGGCACCCTCATACCCCTCTGATTACCAGCTCCACCCTTTCCCCTCTGATCACCAGCTCCTCCCTTGCCCATGCCTGAGGCCTCTGGCGAAGGCCTCTGGCCTGGGCAGGGGACCCCCGACCCCCTCTAATTGCCTGTTCTGCCCCTCAGGCCCCCCGCCTCCCTCGCCACCTGCCTGGCTAACAGGCCTGACCACTTCAGTGGCAGGGCTGAGCCAGACTGGGCGCCGCCATCTTGTGTCCATGGGGGCGGCCATCTTTGTCATGGAGTGATTCCTAATTTGCATATTACTCTTTTATTAGATAGGATGTGGCTATGGGCACCGCCATCTTGTGGCCATGGGGGAAGCCATCTTTGTAATGGATGCCTAATTTGCATATTACTCTTTTATTTGCTAAGATATACCTAAAATTTACATAATATTAACCAATGTCACCCCAATAAATTTAATTTTTAAAAAGCATGCTATAAAAACAGTGGTGGGAAAAGTAGTTAGAAACTAGCAAGTTTTATGTTTATAAAGTTATTTTTTCTTTAATAATTTAAATATAAAAATATAGCTATGATTATAAACATGAAACCTAAAATTCACTAGACAACTTTAATAATTGCATCTATGTTTGCTTACTCTTTTGCCTTTTCTTATCAGCACTGCCACAGTTCATTTTACACATTCTTACCGTTCTATATGTGAGAAAACACAGTCACTCAATGAAGAGCTATGTGGTATATGCACCTGATGTGGAAAATAAGACCACAGACTCAGATGTTAAAATTAGAATTTATCCTTTACTAAGATTCTGGACACAGGAAGGAAGGATTTGCCTAGATAACTGATGTTCCTTAACACATCAGGCTCTTTGTACCAACTAAAACCTTCTCCTAAATTGCTCTCTTGTTAGCAAGGGGGGAGATCTGGGGACATTCAGGTCTGGGTTTCCTTTTGGGGTAACTTTTTGTAAAGTGATGGCTAATATTCAGTCAGTTCTGCTGTAATATAACAAATGCATTCCTAAAAATCACTGCTATGCAAAATTATGCAATAAATTCAAGATTTTTATGGAAAACTAGAGTCCCGGTGCACAAAATTTATGCACTTGAGGGAGGGGGGGATCCCTCAGCCTAGCCTGTGTCATCTTGCAGTCCGGGAGCCCTCAGGGGGTGTCTGACTGCCAGCTTAGACCTGCTCCCCTTAAGCTGGCAGTCGGACATACTTAGCACTGCCGCGGAGCCACTGCGCTTGCCATCCATGAGCCCGGCTCAGGGCTTCTGGCTGAGCGGCACTCCCCTTGTGGGAACCCACTGACTATCAGAAGGCAGCTCCTGTGTTCAGTGTCTGCCCCCCTAGTGGTCAGTGCATGTCATAGCAACCAGTCATCCCATTATTTAGTCTATTTGCATAATAGCCCTTTATTATATAGGACTAGAGGCCCAGTACACAAAAATTTGTGCACTCAGGGGGGTTCCTCAGCCCAGCCTGTGCCCTCTTGCAGTCTGAGACCCCTCGGGAGATGTCCACCTGCTGGCTTAGGCCTGCTCCCCAGAGGATCGGGCCTAAGCTGGCAGTCAGACATTCCTCTGGCAGCCCAGGAGCCTTCAGAGGATGTCCATTTGCCACCGGGGAGCAGGCCTAAGCTTCAGTCGGACATGAACAGGTCAGCTGCTGAGGAGGCGGGAGAGGTTCCCACTACCACCACCATACTGGCAGCCGTCAGCCTGGCTTGTGACTAAGCAGAGCTCCCCTTGTGGGAGTGCACTGACCACCAGGGGGAAGCTCCTGCATTGAGCGTCTGGCCCCTGGTGGTCAGTGTGTGTCATAGTGACCAGTCATTCCACTCGTTCTGCTGTTAGGGTCAATTTGCATGTTACCCTTTTGTTATATAGGATAGAGGCCTGGTGCATGGGTGGGGGCCGGCTGGTTTGCCCTGAAGGGTGTCCTGGATCAGGGTGGGGGTCCCGCTGGGGTGCCTGACCAGCCGGGGTGAAGGGCTGATGGCTGTTTGCAAGCTGGCCACAGACCCTTCAGGGTGGGGGTTCCTGCTGGGGTGCCTGGCCAGTCTGGGTGAGGGGCTGATGGCTGTTTGCAGGCTGGCCACTGCCCCCAGTGACCTAAACTCCCAGCAAGGCTGGCTAGAAGCAGCTATCTGGGATTTATTTATATTCTGTAATTGAAACTTCATTGCCTTGAGCGGAGGCCACAGCCAGCCAGGGCAGGCAGGAACCTTGGCTTCCTCCATTGCCAGGGCAACCACACCTCCTGCTTGCTCCAACTCCGTGGCTGCCAGCTGCCATCTTGGTTGGGTTAATTTGCATATAGTTGCTCTGATTGGCTGGTGGACGTGGCAGAGGTGCAGTCAATTTGCATGTTTCTCTTTTATTAGATTAGAATGGGTTAATAGTACAACCAAAAACTTTAGTAGTGAAATCATTTTATAATAAATACTAAAAAACAATAGTTTTTTACATGTTAAATGAGTGAAAAATTCAACAATAAATATCTCACTTTATCTTTAAAAATACATGTGTGTTCTTGTGGAAGTGGGTGTCAGAAGAGTTGCAGCTTATAAATTGTGGTAGAAGGAAAGCTGTCCAAAGGCAAGTTCTACCACCAGGTGGATGGATATAGCTTATAACACAGAAGTCCAGGGTGTGTGTGTGTTTCATGTGTTCCTACGTGGCTTAGTTCACCAGAGAATCGTTTTCTGTATTGACCTAGTGGTTCTCACTGAGGAAATCTGGCATAGGCAAACACAAAATTCTCATTATTCTCAGACTGATCCATAATACGTCAGCTGTGTTGGAAATAATTCACATCAAAATAATGTTTATAGCAAACCTGACTATGCTCTTAAAAGAGACAATTTTATTTGCCCGTGAGTAGGTAAAACATGTCTTATCTGTTTGCTGACTGTTTATGTGTGGGGTAAGAAAAAGAACATGAAAATTGTCTTCAAAGTTTTTAGTTTGAGAAACTATGCCAAAATGACACCATTAATCCGGAGTAAATTCCCAGAGGAGCTGGGACTAAACTCTAGACACTCTGGAGCTGGGATTAGCTTACCTTTCCTTAGAACACTTAGCCAGGTAAAGAGTGGATACTAATCAGGAGTGAGGATCCGATAGCAATGAAGAAAGGGAGAGTGCTTATGTAGTATGTTGAGTAAATGAAGAGAAGATCCAGCCTTTGAGTTTACGAAAAGCCCAAACACTAAAATAGGTCGTTTTGCTGAAAATCATTTTGTTTTTCTGGCTGATAGTATTCTGCTCCTCTCATTCTAAATGTTTTTAAGTGTATATGGAACACTACAGCCTTAAAATTCCTTCCTTTTCGTCCACTATCGTCACCATTACTTTAACAACTCACTACTGTGACCACACCTTGGTTTTTGCTCCCCAGAAGTTTAAAAGCAGTCTCCCCATTTTCTCCTAGTGCTTTCTGTCCCCTTTTGACTTCATGCAACTTCAGTTCCATTCCTAGCACTCTCACTGCATCCTTAATCACTGTTCCCTCTTTGTTTCTTTTGCCCTGTGAATACCCTACACACTCCCCTGCCCTGTTGACTCCTGACCCAGTAATCCTAACACCAAGGTTAAATAGTAATTGTGTATTTGTGGCACAGCAATTGATTTTTATTCCTCAGCTGGCTCAATAGGATATGTTGTACTTTAGCATGAAAATAGAAGTTTAGGCTGCCTATTTTCATTGTTTCTCTGAACTCTTCCTAATCTATTTCTCTTTATCCCTTAGTTTCCTACGTATAATTAGAATAGAAAAATTTAGAAAACACTGAATTGCATCACTTGATATATTACCACTTCTATTATGATTAAAAATAGCACATGAACGACATCATATAAATTTTGGTGGATCCTGTTTTTTATTTAAATACAGCAAAAAATTCTTGTAGATATTTTTAGCTTCAGAAATTTGAGGACCAATGAAGAATGAGGTAATTCAAATGAATATTTAGTAACATTTACTTTGAGAAGCTAGCAGCTTAATGAGCCAACTAACCAGTCTGCTAGAATCTTTGGTTTGGAAAATAGCATAGGGTAGAAATATGTTCATGAAAAAAGGCCATTTCTATCCTCATTTAATTTTTATTCTGTCTTAGATCTGTTTTTATATAATGAAATGTGTATACTAGGACAGTGCCTAAGGACTGTTTATATATTCTCAAGGTGTTTCTATTTTGAATAGTGCTACCCAAAGAGACTGTACATTTAAAATATTGTGAGCTTCCTGCACAACAAAGTGGGGGAAATAATGGTATTTATATGTTAATTCTTTGAGGCCCTACATTTAACTCTATTCCCTCTGGCCATATACCAGGTGGAATAAAGCAAGGATTCTGCTATTAAAAATATCAAACCAGATATTTTTATATCTGGGGTTTTCTAATCATTTAAAAGGCTAAATATGAGGTCACTTTTAATATCTTAAGTACATAACTACCTTAGCATTTACTTTAGGTATTAAAATCTGAGATTTTTATCTTTGCCTTGCTGACTAGACTATACTGCTAGTAGTTTCTGGCGTTTGATGATTTGCCTTAAGAATATTTAGAGCCTAATGTGGGGTCAGTTGTTTTTCCAAAAATTACCTTTCCTAGGAATATCCAATTCATCAGTGTACTAATCTGAAAAGTTGAGTTACCAACTGAATATAAGTGCCACATAACTCTTCAACACATTATTGTAATCAATTTGTTGGAAAGATCAATTATCTTATGGTTGAATGCATATAACAATGAAGCAACCAAATGAGTTACATAGGAAGGTTGGCAAATTCCATTCCCTGGAGATCTTTAGAACAGATACTTAATTGTATATTTAAAATGATATGAGCAATACTCATATCCGACAAAATAGACTTTAAAAGCATCATGCTAAGCAAAATAACCTAGTCAGAGAAAGATAAATATCATATGATCTCAGTCATTTGTGGAATATAATGAACAACATAAACTGATGAACAAAAATAGAGCCAGAGGGAAAAATAATATATACTAGAATATAATAGAAGTAATCCTGTTATTTGCAGTTTTTTAATATTTCTTACAATTTTTGTGGTATCATACTATGTTAGTACAGTTTTGATAATGTTATTATACTTCAAATCTTTTATTCTTAAAATATTAATGTTTATTGCATGTAACATTTAAAATTGTTTTTCTTGAGATATTAATGTTTATTGCATGGAACATTATTATATTTCAAGTTGTTTTTCTTGAAATAAAAAAATACTGAGGGAGCCCTAGCCAGTTTGGCTCACTGAATAGCGTGTCGGCTTGGGGACTGAAGGGTCCCAGGTTCGATTCCAATCAAGGGCATGTACCTTAGTTGCCGGCACATCCCGGGTGGGGAGTGTTCAGGAGGCAGCTGATTGATGCTTCTCTCATTGATGTTTCTCTCCATCCCTCTCCCTTCCTCTCTGTAAAAAATCAATAAAATACATTTTTTTAAAAATACTGGGGGGGGGGGACCACACTTCATTTGAAAAAGCAGTCGTTAAAGTTAAAAATTGTATTTTGTTATTGTGATTATTTAACATGCCTCCCTCCCAACATAGAAATTTTTGGATTCTGGAAAAAGAAAAAAAAATGACTTTTCAGACTCTTATTTATATACTTTTTTTTTTTTAATTTTTCTTTGTATTAGTCATTGTGGTTAAGTGATTTATTGGTAGTTGATGAGTCACAAGTATCTTTCCCATTCTCCAGTGAGTCACCTAGCTACCTGCAAGTTTGTTTATTTTACTTTTAGATCTTTTACAAAAGAATAAATATGTTACATAGTTGGTAAGCTAAAATTCAGTTTGCTGCATTAACTTTTGAAATTGTAAAATATCAAAATCCTCAGAAGTCTCATTGATTTAGAAAACTTAGCACCTGCTCTGATAAAGGTACTATATTAGGCTTGTACACAATGATGCATATAATATTTAAGAAACTTAATTTAGGAAGAAAGTAAAAATAGATAAACAACTGCATATAGAGACATGTTATGGGTGCTGGGTAGAAGTATATGTATAGATCACCTATAGTTGAGGCCCACAGGGAGTAGGGTATGTGGGTACCCCTTGAGCATCATGTGGATTAAGTTGGTAAACATAGGCTAGGTCATTAAACTGCTGTGGATTGCAACTCTGAACCTAAATGGTTTATAAAGAGAAACAGGACTTCTGTATTTGGCCCTGTCCAGTTCAATATTTGTATTGAAAAATTCAATAAAGATATACTTTAAAAGTAGGTCTAAAATCTGGCGTCAGTATTCCAGAGAGTTTATGGGATTAATTCTTCTAAGTTAAATATAACTTCATGTTGTTGTATATAAAGATTCTGATGAATTTCTATTGAGGCTGGCAACAATAACAGGACATCAAGATGCATCAGCATTATTGGAGAAGGTAGCACGATTCTTGAGCATTTTGAAAATTATTCATGAAGAGCCTGTTTTTTCCAGTTTCTTTCATATAAACTACAATGGAGTCTGGCAGCTCATGAGCTTCTAAGATTGAGAATGTATTATTTCAAAGTGAGCTGATGATACCATTCTGTAGTATTTAAAATTGGGTGCTAATTTCTAACAATTCTCTAGTCATCTGTACGTGATTTTACTAACTGTGATCTTAGGCTAATTAGTTGACCTTTTAGTCTATTTCTTCAACTAACTTTTGTGAAGTTTAAGCGAGATGGTATATGTGTAAACTACTTCACATAGGAACTGGAACATAAAAGGAAATTGATGTGGGAATAGTGATAGTTAAGGTATTTATATAAATTAAGATAAGTTACATTTGTACTATAAATATAAAACTAGGCTTCAGTGTTAAAAAAAATACAGAGAAAATGAACAAAACTTCTGTAGAAGGATGACAGAAAATTTATGCATTCTATATTTTTTGCAAATGAGAAAAAATGTGGGGGTTTATAGACCAAATAGTAAAACAGTGATTTTAGGAAGAGGGGTTGGCTATATAATGGGGCACTTAAATTTTTAAATTTACATGTTTATTTAACACTAGAGGCCCGGTGGATGAAATTCATGCACAGGTAGGGTCCCTAGGCCTGGCTGGCAATCAGGGCCGATTGGGGCCTTCCAGCTGCTGACCAGGGCCTTCCTTCGTTCCGTGCCACCCCCTGGTGGTCAGCACACATCATAGCAAGCTAGCAAACTCCCAGTCGAACTCCTGAGGGACTTTGCATATTAGCTATTTATATATTGGAATTTTTAGTAATAAGTATAATCTCCTATAATATATTATCAAAAATGTTCAGAGATAACTACTCAGCCCAATAGTTGATTTATTATCTATAGCTATATTAACCCTATATATAAAGGTTAATATCTTCTATCTGTATTAGTCCTACAGTTGATGTATTAACTGTTCTCTCCTTTTTGAAACATGTTACTTCCTTGTATTTCTAATGCAGCTCTCTTCTGATATTTTTTTAAATGTCTCCTCTACTCTCCCACCTAGACTCCTGTCATGGTCTTTAGTGTTTCTAAAGGATAGTAAATAATAAGTATAAATGAGATAGGTCCCCCAGAAAAACTAATATGTGTGACAAAATCAAGAGGTAATTCCAAATGTCATTTTCGAATTGTTTTAGGCACTGCTGATTTTGAAATGTGTTTATAGACCAACCTCTTTCCCTAAGCAGTCACTTGAAGAGGACAGTATTCACCTGAACAGATAAATTCTTCTATGTTTGATAAAAAATCAGCCTAATGTTTTATAGTACAGTTTTGTATTCCGATTTTTAAAAACATCTTTATAGTGCATAATGCACGCTGTTGGTTGGCAATGTGTGTTTGATAAACTGAAAATAAACTTTTAGAGACCTTTATTATGATCAGATAAAAGCTTTGAACTCAAGGGTGTGTTTTTTTTTAATTTTATAACTTTCTTGAGCTTAAGATTGTATTAGTTAACTATTGCAAAAAAAAAAAAAAAACTGCTGCATAACAAACCACTTCAAAATTCAGTATTATGACAATATTACCCAAAGTAATCTACAGATTCAGTGCAACCCTGTCACAATCCCAATGGCATTTTTTTGGTGTGTGGCAGAAATAGAAAAATCCATCCTAAAATTTATATGGGATCTCAAGGGATTCTGAATAACCAAAAAAAATTTGAAAAATAACAAACTTGGGAGACTCACACTTCTTGATTTCAAAACTTACTACAGCCCAGCTGGTGTGGTTGAGTGTCAACCCAGGAAACAAGAGGCTTGATTCCAAGTCAGAGCACATGCCCAGGTTATGTGCTCGATCCCCATTGGGGGCATGCAGGAGGCAACTGATAGATAATGTTTCCTCTCTCCTTGATGTTTCTGTCTCTCTTTCTCTCTCCCTAAAAATCAGTAATAAGAAAATAAATTTTTTAAATGTACGACCAAGCTATAATAATCAAAACAATGTAGTACCAGCATAAGGACAGGCATATAGACCAATGAAATAGAGAGCCCAGAAATAAACCCTGACATATGTGGTCAGTTGATTTTCGACAAGGATGTCAAGACCATTCAGTGGTTAATGAACAATCTTTTCAAGAAGTTGTGCAAGGAAAACTGGATATCCACATGTGAAAGACCTTATTTATACCATATATAAACTTGACTCAAATATAGATCAATGACCTAAATATATAAAAGTTAAAACTATAAGATTCTTTAGAAGACAGCATGGGCTAAAAGCTTCATGACATTGGATTTAGCAGTGATTTTATGTATACAAAACTTTGGTCTAAAAGGGCACCATCAAGAGAGTGAAAAGAGCCGTAACCGGCTTAGCTCAGTGGACAGAGCGTTGGCCTGCGGACTGAAAGGTCCTGGGTTCGATTCCGGTCAAGGGCATGTACCTTGGTTGCAGGCACATCCCCAGTAGGAGGTGTGCAGGAGGCAGCTGATCAATGTTTCTCTCTCATCGATGTTTCTAACTCTCTCTCTCCCTTCCTCTCTGTAAAAAATCAATAAAATATATTTAAAAAGAGAGAGTGAAAGATTACCCACAGGATGGGAGGATGGGAGAAAATAATTGCAAATCAAATGTCCAATAAAAGGTTAATATCCAGCCCTGATGGGTTTGGCTCAGTGGATAGAGTGTCGGCCTGCAGACTGGGGGTCCCAGGTTCGGTTCCGGTCAAGGGCATGTACCTTGGTTGCGGGCACATCCCCAGTAGGAAGTGTGCAGGAGGCAGCTGATCGATGTTTCTAGCTCTCTATCCTTCTCCCTTCCTCTCTGTAAAAAATCAATAAAAATGTATTTTTTTAAAAAAGGTTAATATCCAGAATACATGTAGAACTACAACTCACAACAGCAGCAAAAACCCTATTTCAAAATGAGCAAAGGACTTGAGTAGACATTTCTCCAAAGATATACAAATAGCCACTAAGCACATGAAAAGATGCTCAATATCACTAGTCATTAGGGAAATGAAAATCAAAACCACAATAAGATA
Source organism: Murina feae (assembly GCA_004026665.1). NCBI lineage: Eukaryota > Metazoa > Chordata > Mammalia > Chiroptera > Vespertilionidae > Murina > Murina feae. The sequence continues at coordinate 12,239 of PVJC01025802.1, read as the reverse complement.
TCACTTTATACCCATTAGAATGACCAGTATCAAAAAAAACCACGGAAAATAGCATGACCCATGTGGCTCAGTTGGTTGTAGCATCATCCCATGTTCAATTCCAGTCAGGGCACCCACTCAGGTTTCAGGTTTGATCCCCAGTTGAGGCGCGTACTGGAGGCAATCAGTAGGTGTTCTTCACATCGATGTTTCTCTCCCTCTCACCTCCTCTCTCTAAAATCAATAATGAATCAATGAATGAGTGAATGAATGGAAAATAATGATGGTGAGAGGATGTGGAGAAATTGGGACCTTTGTGTATTGCCAGTGGGATTGTAAAATGGTACAGCTGCTTTGGGAAACAATATGATGGTTCCTCAAAATTAAACAGAATTTTTATATGACCCAGCAATTCCACTTCTAGGTAGATACCCAAAAGAATTGAAAGCGGGGACTCAAACAAATCATTGTATGCTATTGTTCATAGCATTATTCACAACCCATCATTAGATGAATGAATAAACAACTGTGGCATGTACATATAATGGAATATTATTTAATCTTCAAAAAGGAATGAAATTCTTATACATGCTATAACATGGATGAACCTTTAAAACATTATGCTAAGTGAAATAAGTCAGACACAAAGGACAAATGTGATTCCACTTTTTTGAAGGCCCTAGAATAGTAAAATTCATAAACACAGAATAGAGATTACCAAGAGCTGGTGTGGTAGGGAGTAGTTGGAGGAAAAGGGGTGTTAATTAAACAATTAACTCTATATGAGTACAGGGTATCTATTTAGGATACAGAAGTAGTTCTGAAAGTAAATAATGGTGATGGTTGCACAGCATTGTGACTGCCACTGAATGTGTACACTTCACAGTGCACTCCTTTGTTCATAGCACAGTTGACAATAGCTAATACTTGGAAACAGCCTAAGTGTCCGTCAGCAGATGGGTGGATTAAAAAAACTGGTACACCCTGACCAGTTTGGCTCAGTGGATAGAGTGTCGGCCTGCGGACTGGAACATAAACAATGAACAAAAATAGATCTAGGGACATAGAAGCATCAAACAGACCGTCCAACCTCAGAGGGAAGGCAGGGGAGGGAAGAGGGGAAAGAGATCAACCAAAGGACTTGTATGCAACCATATAAGTATAACCAGTGGACACAGACAGTAGTGGGGTGAGGGCATGTGCTGTGGGGTGGGAGCAGCTGGGGAGAAGTCAATGGGGGGGGAAAGAGACATGTAATACTTTAAACAATAAAGAATTTAAATTTTGGCCCTAACCAGTTTGGCTTAGTGGTTAGAGAGTCAGCCTGCGGACTGAAGGGTCCCAGGTTCAGTTCGGGTCAAGGGCATGTACCTTGGTTGTGTGTTTCTAACTCTCTATCCCTCTCCCTTCCTCTCTGTAAAAAATCAATAAAATGTGTTTGTTTTTTTTTAAAAAAAAAAAGAATCTTTTTTAATCTTCCCAATTAGAATGAAAACTCCATGAAGACAGGACAGGTACCAAGATTGTATAATTCAATACTACATACCTTGTACCTGTAAATAGTATCAGTTAAGCCCTAGCTGGTTTAGCTCAATAGATAGAGCATCAGCCTGTCGACTGAAGGGTCAAGGACACATATTCAGATTGTGGGGTCGATCCCCCGCAAGTGGTGTGCAGGAGGCAGTGGTCAGTGATTCTCATCATTGATGTTTCTAGCTTGCTCTCCCTCTTCCTTCCTCCCTAAAATCAATAAATAATATATTTTTAAATAGTACCAGTTAAAATTTTTGTAATGTCAGAATGAGTAAAACCTGTAGAGTATTATAGAAATGTGAATCCATTATCTATACATATAAGAGTCTGATATGCAAATTGTCCCCTCGGGAGTTCAACCAGGGAACTGGGAGTTTGCTCACTCGTTCACTATGACGTGGGCTGACCTGACCACCAGGGGACAGCACAAAATGAAGAAGGCCCCAGCCAGCTGCCAAAAGGCCCTGATCGCTGGCTAGGCCTAGGGACCCTACCCGTGCATGAATTTTGTGCACTGGGCCTCTAGTATAAAAATAAAATAATATGGATTATCTAAGAAAAAAGAAAGAAATAGAAAGAAGAAGTGGTGTGTTGAATTATTTCTTAAGTACTATTGGAATGTAGATTTTTAAAATTATGTACTCAATTATGTTAATGTCATATATTTCATGAATAATTAATAGAATTATAGAATTTTTTAAAAAATCCCAGCTGCATATAACAATAAACTTTGATTTTTTATATATATACTAGGGACTTGGTGCACAAAATTTGTGCGGGGGGGGTCTCAGCCCAAACTGCCCCCTCTCACATATTGGGAGCCCTCAGGGAGTATCCTACTGACGGCTTAGGCCCGCTCCTTGCTCCCCTTGGGGAGCGGGCCTAAGCCGAAATCTGACCTCCCTTTGTGGGAGGTGACCAGGCTAATCAGGGAAAGCCACCAGCCCCATCACCCTGCTACTGTAGCCACTGCCAGTCACCACGGCCACCAAGGTGTTTTCATCAACGTGGACTCCAGTCCCTTCACCATGAAAAAATGACAACTTTCTTTAGGCATTTTCAAGATGTGTCTTACATAGGATATGACCTTTCTTTCCTTTTTTTTTAAATTCTCACCTGAGAATATGTTTCAATTGATTTTTAGAGACTGTAGAAGAGAAGGGAAAAACAGAGAGAAACATCAAAGTGAGAAGAACACTTTGATTGGTTGCCTCTTGCATATGCCCTGATCTGGGCCCCAGCCAGGGAGGAACCTGCAACCTAGGTACATGCCCTTGGTCAGAATTGAACCCAGATCCTGCAGTCAGCAGGCTGAGGCATTATGCACTGAGCCAAACCGGCTAGTGCAGGATGTGACATTTCTCAGCCCTCCAGCAGTGAACCTTCATTTTTTTCCTCCAGGAGTGTGGTGGAAAGACCTAGATCACCTTTAGGGATTCTTATTACCCAAGTTACTAAGAATATTACCAGTGGCATACAGGGAGCTTAGCCAGTGAGCAGTAAGAAAAGGTTTCCTCTGTAGTTCACTCTGATCACCGGCTCTATTCCTGCCCCTCCAATCCCAGCTCCACCCTGCCCAGGCCTGTAACCTATGGCCGAGGATGCAGGCCTGGGCAGGGGACCCCCAGGCCTCTGCGATCACCGGCTCTGATCCTGCCCCCTGGTTTGCCAGCTCCACCAGTGCCCAGACCCCTGCGATCACAGGCTCCACCCCTGCCCCTCTGATAGCTGGCTCTGCGGAGCCCAGGCCCCTGCGATCTCCAGCCTTGCCCCTGCCCAGGCCTAAAGCCTCTTGCCCAGGCCTTATGCCTGTGTAGGGCACCCTCATACCCCTCCAATCACCGGCTCTGCCCCTGCCCCCTCCTGTCACCAGCTCCTCCCTTGCCCATGCCTGAGGCCTCTGGCGAAGGCCTCTGGCCTGGGCAGGGGACCCCCAGCCCCCTCTGATCACCTGTTCTGCCCCTCAGGACCTCCTCCTCCCCCACCACCTGCCTGGCTAACAGACCTGACCACTTCAGTGGTGGGGCTGAGCCTGCCTGGGCACCGCCATCTTGTGACTATGGGGGAAGCCATCTTTGTGACGGAATGATGCCTAATTTGCATATTACTCTTTTATTCGATAGGATATATATTTTTTTAATTGATTTCTTTGAAGAAGGGTGAGGGAGAGAGAGAAAGAAACATCAGTGATGAGGGAGAATTACTGACCAGCTGCCTCCTCCACACTTCTCACTGAGGATCAAGCCAGAAACCCAGGCATATGCCCTGACAGATTGAACCACGACCTTCTGGTTCACAGGTCGATGCTCAAACACTGAGCCATGCTGGCTGGGGAAACTTTGATTTCTTGCTTCTACTTCTGTGAGACAAGAGTTTGGCTCATCTAGGCTTGTTCTGAAGCTGTGGTTTGGGTCCTGGTATTTCTCATATTCTTTGGACCATCAATTTACCTAAGCATCATCCTCTCAAGAGAAATGCAGAGATACTAAAGGTCAAGTTCAACTGCATAAGTACATTTCAAGCTTTTGCTGGCATCACATCCACAGACATCTCGTTGATGAAGCAAGTAATATAGCCAGCCCCGAATTCTAAGGGAAGAGAAGTAACCTTCTGTCTACCTTGAAGCCATGGCATAGGTGTGCATGATTACTGCTACCACATGGGAATGAAGAGTTGTGACAAATAATTTAGTGTACCACAGAGATATGCTAAGAACTCTTTTTTTCTTTCTTTCTTCCTTTTTTCAGAAACATCTATGTATATAAAGAGGTAATATATAGCTAATAGGTCCTAACGGTGTCTGAGTCACGACTAGGTAGAAACTGGGGGGCAGAAGCTGACTTCCGCCCCCAGCGCAGGCTCTCACAGGCCTGCCCAGCATGGGCGGGACGAGGGCAGCTGACTAAGCCGAGTCTGGCTTTGGCGGGGCCAGCAGGAGCCCAAGGCCACCCAGCCCCCACAGGTCCCTGGCTCAGCAGCAGACAGCAAGCAGCGTCTCCATGCATGGCTCCCGGGGGCAGCTGCAAGGGGTGCAGGGCCTTGCTGTGGGCTGTTGCACTGCCACCGCCACTGCTGCTTGACAGGAACCCAGTGGCCTGGAGCCAGAGTGAGCATGCACAGACTGCCAAGCCTGCTAGCACCACGCACCCCACCCCGTCCCCGCACCTGCCTCCATGGCTGGCCACAGACCCAGGCCTGCACTTAAGGCAGGGAGAGAAGGCTTGTGGCCACCTGCGCCCTAGGCTGCACCGCCTGTGCCACCTCCTGCCTGCCTGGCGGGGACCAGAGCAGCAGGGGCAAGCTGCTCCTGCCCCCAGTGGTGGAATGGGAAGGAGGACGCTGGGTGCAGGGTGCAGGGAGGGGACCTCAGCAGGGGCTCTCCTTAGGAAGTCTGGCTGAGCAGATGTTGGTTCATACCAACTGTTACTCAGCCATCTTCCTCCGTTCTCCAAGCTAGTCCTCCTGCCCTACCTGCCTGGGGGAATGGGCTCCGGGCAACCTCCCTGAGCACAGACTGTGGGCCCGGAGACTTGAGGAAGAATGCCTGGCGGGCCCGGGCAGGAGCTGGTGCAGAACTACCAAGGCAGAACTGCTTCGGTGTCTCAGTGAACTTTGCAGCTGATCCAAGGAGGAAACCAAGAGGGGAGAGGCTGTGAGCTCTGATTCCCAGCGCTTTAGTCACTTGAAAACAACCCTGCTTGGAATGCAAGGCAGCTGTACGTTCAGCTGAGAAGTGAGGAGGAGCTGAACACCACGGTTGCTGGGCTCCAGTTGGTCAGAGGCCCATCCACCACAAGAAGGAAAAAACCGAGGGAGGGTCCCAGAGGAAGGGAGGAAAATCACAGGAAATGTGTCTAGACTCTCCCCAGCCCTCTCCCTCTTTCACTGACTGCAGAAGCCCCAGGCCTGGCCACAGTTCTGTCTCTACCTTTTAGTCTCCTGTTCTCCAACCACAGAGGAAAGAAATTAGTCCAAGCTGCCTCCAGAAAGTATCTATATACCTGATCAACCGGTCGCCTCCCACAGAGGGAGGCCAGACTGCAGCTTAGACGTGGGGAGCAGGCCTAAGCCGTCAGTAGGACATCCCGTGAGGGCTCCTGGACTGAGGGGGAGCAGGCTGGGCTGAGGGACCCTCTCCCTGCCACCCCCCACACACAGATTTCATGTACCAGACATCTGGTTAAATAAGACATTACTCATTTTATACTATGAAGCGTACCTCCTTCAATATTGAAACTAGTTTGATAATTTTAACAGAATCTTTGAAGTCTATTTTATACATTCTTCCTTTTTGTTAATGACAGAGGGCCATCACTGTGAACATCTATCTATTACTGTGCTAGGTAAAGATGTGGTTCTTTGCCACTTTCCAGTTTTTTGTTTTGTTCTGTTTTTTAATATATATTCATCAGTCAACTGTTATTTAATACAACAGTTGTACCTATTTCTAAAAGTTCCACCAGACTTTTTTAGTTTCCTACTTATGTATTATAGACATGCAGAAGCTTTTAATGAAGATTGAGAGAACTATAGATAAGGAAAATGTCCCTGGTGTTCTTAGTGAGGCCCTAAGTAATAAGTGTATGGCACTTGTGTTGGAAAGATGGGATTTTATTCCTTCAGATAACCAAGTACTATTTGTTTTTCTTCCAAGTTGAGTGTTTTATGATTATTTGAGTTACTCATGTTATATCATTTGTTTAAAAAAAAAAACAAAAAAAAAAAAACTTGAGCCTGGCTGACTTGGCTTAGTGGTTAAAAGTCATCAATCTGAACCAGGAGGTCACAGTTGGATTTGCTGTCAGGGCACATGTTCAGGTTGAGGGCTCTATCCCAAGTAGGGGTGTGCAGGAGGCAGCCAATCAATGATTCTCTCTCATCATTGATGTTTCTCTCTCTCCTTCCTTCTCCCTTCCTCTCTCAAGTCAGTAAAAAAATATTTTTTAAAAACTTGATAGCCAACTCTAAATATTTTTATAAAATAGTTTATGTAAAGAATGGTGCTTTTTTAAATTTTATTTTCTAAAGACAGAAGTTAGAAATTATTAAATTGATGATTGACAGTTTCTAATGGATGACATGAAGTCTGTTGTGCCTATCGAGGCTATACTATCAAGGCTATACTAATTCATCTTGTTTGTAGAGTGATTAATTATATGTAGACTCAAAGGGGTAATTGGGAAATGAAAGCAGTATAAAACACAATGCAGTGGTAGTGTGTCCTGGGAGGCGGTAGCAATAATAAAAATAGCTGACCTAGCTCTTGAAAAAAGATGTGTTTTATTTGCTTCTTCCATTTCTCCTACAATAAAATAGTTCCCAGGAGTTCCTCTGCTTTCCACTGTGGATTTTCTTCCTTCCAAGGCTTTTAGTTGCCTGTTAGACATAACCTCTTTCAAAATATATATATAGTAGCATTAGTTTTGAAATATAAAACTGAAACCTTAATAAGGTCTCTTTATGGTAAAGTCAAGCTATATGGTATATGCACATAAAGTATTAAGCCATCTTAACATACAATATTAGTTAAAATCATTAGACATTTTGTACAAAATGGAATTTTACTACTGGCAGTAACTTGTTCAAGTATTCCTATCCCTCTTGTATTATTGACTCTATACATTCTATAACTTTCCTATTAGTTCTGACTAGCAAGTTGTAGTCTGACCCTTTTTCACAAATTTGTCTTTTTTATTTTAAGGTTTTTTTCTCCTAAATTCATTTATGTCTATAAATAGGGATAAATAGAAGGATATAGGGGTAGATATATAGATATAGATATGGATGTAGATGTAGAGATATTACAGCTAAATTATCCAAGGTTTAAAAATCATGGAATGATTTTACTAATACCTAAATAAGCTGCTAGTATTCTATTAACAACATGTAGCTTCTAGGTATAATAAGGGGAAATACTGAGATTAGAAGGGCAAAAAAAAATTATAGGCATCCTCTATATCTGGTTAATCCTATTTTTAATTGATTCAATAGGCCAGTTTGTGATTACAGAAGTTTAACTCTGGCCCTAATTTAAGAAATAGGTCAGGTTTTCAGAAGTTCTTTTGGAGTTATTTAGTATTGGAAACAGTATTTAAATGCTGGTTGTTTTCTAATCTAACTGATCAAGTATTTTAGCACGTAATACTACTGAATTAAATGAAGTACTGAAGGTAGGCTTAGTTCCAAGTTCAGGTCCTGGATAAAAAGAATCATCTGGTACTTCTGAGGGAGAAAGAAGATAACATTTTGTTTTCTTTAATTGAGCCTTTAGTTAGCCTTAGGCAAGGTATCTTTACCATATTCCAGTTTCTTTCTGGAAAGATGCTAGTTGATAGTAGATGGGTTTATTGAGTTGACTTGAAGAAGGCTGTCTGGAAGGGAGTCAGAGAGGGCGAGGTAGGAGAACCAAGATGGCCAGGGAAATAGTGGAATGAAGCAGGTGGAGCTCTTGTTGGGACAAGTCAGATTACTCTACGAAGCAACACCCTCATCAGTGAGGAAGAGAAACACCTTCTTTATGGAAAGGTCTAAGGCAGTGGTTCTCAACCTTCTAGCCCTTTAAATACAGTTCCTCATGTTGTGACCCCAACCATAAAATTATTTTCATTGCTACTTTATAACTGTAATTTTGCTACTGTTATGAATCGTAATGTAGATATCTGATACGCAGGATGGTCTTAGGCAACCCCTGTGAAAACGTTGTTCGACCGGTTGAGAAACGCTGGTCTAAGGTGCTCAGCAGAACTCTCACGAGGCCTGAATTATATACTCCAGTATCCGGTTTGTTCATGCAAACAAACAGGGCACTTGGTAGGCAGCAGTCACATTGACCAAAGACTCGGTGATGTTAGACTGCCAGTATTAGAAAGTTTATTTTTAACAATAAACTGAAACCTCTTGTGCCTTTGGGTCACAGAGGAGCCTTATCTTAGTTCACCGACTGTCTCTTTTGCCATAATAAATTGTGAGTTTCTTCAGTACACAGGTTTAGTCAGTGTAAGGTGGTAGCCCTTGTTCAGAAGACTTATGTGTGTACTATTGATTTTTTTTTTAAGGTAGTTGGAAACAGATGCTGAAATTTTAGGCAATATAGCAAAGTGAAGTGAAAAAAAATTGTTTCTTCACCATTTTCTATCTATTCTCATTTTGATACTTTTCCCAACCCTGAGCAAGTGTTCATTGAAATGGATTGTGGTGTCCTCTTTTGTAAAATAATCATTGTTGGATTTCTGGAATCTTGTCCACTAGCACCATAACTACAAAGGAAGGACTCAATACCTAATCAGAATACATAGAATTTTTACTATGAAAGTTACATCTTTTGTTTATATTCTCTATAATTCTGGGTAGGGAATTGAACCATGAGAGGTTAATACAAAAGTTAACTAGGGTTTATGACATAGCAGATAAACGAGAGTCTAGAGCAGATTTTCCTGCAAAATTCAAGTTTGCTATGGAATTAAACTGCCTAGAAGATGCATTTATTTTACTCTTAATGTATATTTAGCTTCATATAAACATTCTTTTTTAAAATATATATGTTTTATTGATTTCAGAGAGAAAAGAAGAAAGGGGGAGAGAGATAGAAAAACATCAACAATGAGAGAGAATCATGGATCGGATGCCTTCTGCACGCCCCCTACTGGGGATCAAGCCTGCAACCCGGGCATGTGCCCTGACAGCAAGTCAAACTGTGACCTGGTTTAGAGCTCGATGCTCAACCATTGAGTCATGCTGGCTAGGTGACATTCTTAAATGGGATTATACAATCCAATAATTGTCTGCCATAAATTCCATTAATGACAGTGTATGTTCTATGAGCAGTGAGGATTTAATTGTAGCACCCCAATGTCTTTTTATTACCTTAAAATGTTTTCAGTTGGCCTTCTTCTGTTATTTAGTTCCATTACATCCCAGTAATTGCATTTATTGAAGCGAGTGTTTTTTGTTATAGGAAATGCTGATCTTAGTAAATTTCAACTATAGGGAAGAAAATGTTATTTAACAAATAATTGAAAGGCTTTTTCCTATTACTTGTGATTCAGTGCTGGTCCTTTTATAATCAGAGTATTTTATAAATGGTAATTAAATGATGGCATCTAGAAATCTTCTCTTCAAGGAATCTCACAAGGTGTGCTGCATAATAGTGTATTGTTAAATAGTCTGGGTTTATCTCAAGTGGTTTACTCTATTAAAGAAGTGTCTAATATATTCAGCTTTGCTATTGAAACACCAAATGAGTTCTGACACTCTGACGAGATGATTAAAGTTGGGAATTTTTTTCTTTTGACAGCATCAACAAAGAGAGCATTGTAGATGTAGAAGGTGTTGTGAGAAAAGTGAATCAGAAAATTGGAAGCTGTACGCAGCAAGATGTAGAGCTACATGTTCAAAAGGTAACTTTTTTTAAAATATAAAATTGTGGCCCTAACTGGTTTGGCTCAGTGGATAGAGTGTCGGCCTGCGGACTGAAAGGTCCAGGTTCGATTCCAGTCAAGGGCATGTACCTTGGTTGCGGGCACATTCCCAGTGGGAGGTGTGCAGGAGGCAGCTGATCAATGTTTCTTCTAACTCTCTATCCCTCTCCATTCCTCTCTGTAAGAAATTAATAAAACATATTTTTAAAATATGAAATTATGGCCCTAGCCAGGTTGGCTATGTGGACAGAGCATCGGACTGCGGACTGTAGGGTCCTGAGTTCGATTCCAGTCAGGGGCATTTACCTGGATTGTGGGCTCGATCTTCAGTGGAGGGCCATGCAGGAGGCAGCCAATCAATGATTCGCTCTTATCATTGATGTTTCTAACTCTCTCTCCCTCTCCCTTCCTCTCTGAAATAAAAATATATTTCTAAATATATCTAATCTAATAAAAGAGTATTATGCAAATTAACCATCATTCCGAGACAACTAAGCCATGCCCCCAGCCAATCAGAGCGGTTGTATGCAGATTAACTCAGCCAAGGTAGAGGCCAGCAGCCATGGAGCTAGAGCAAACAGGAGGCTTCCGTTGCAACTGCCTACCTAGGCCAGCTGGGCCTCTGCTCACGGTAACAAAGTTTCAATTATAGAAGATAAATAAACCCCAGAAACCTGATTCCAACCAACCTCGCTGGGACGTTGGGTCAATGGGAGCTTGAGCAGCCTGAAAACGGCCCTCAGCCCCTCACCCAGGCTGACCAGGCACGCCAACAGGTGGACACCCCCCGAGGGATCCCAGACTGCAAGAGAGCACAGGCCGGGCTCAGAGGACCCCTGCCCCCCGTGCACAAATTTTTGTGCACCGGGCCCCTAGTCTATCTATAATAATAATAAGCATAATATGCAAATTGATCAAACAACCCAATAGCAGAACAACCATCTGGATGACCTTCCAGATAACCACACTATGACATGCACTGGAGCCAGGCCAGCCAAGGCAGGGTTCTGTCGCCCCACGATTGCCCCAAAGAGGGAGGCCCAGGCCACTGATTGGCAGGCTGTGGCAAGTGGGCGGAGCCTCCATCTGAGGGGTGCGATTGATGGCATGATTGCCCTGCAGAGGGCAGCGGGTAAGGCGATCAACCTGGGGACTCCAAGATCACCCCAAAGAGGGAGGCCCAGGCCACCCACCAGTGGGCTGCGGCAGGTGGGCGGGGCCTACCTCCGCGGGGCACAATTGATTGCATGATTGCCTTACAGAGCGAGGCCCAGGCCACTGACCAGCAGGCTACAACAGGTGGGCAGAGCCTCCCTCTGCAGGGGGCAATCCATTGCAGAAGCCTGGCCAGGTGGACGGGGCCTACCTCTTTGGGGTGATCCATCACAGGGCTTCCAGACTGTGAGAAGGCACAGGCCAGGCTGAGGGACAGCCCCACACACACACACCAAATACATGAATTTCATGCACCAGGCCTCTAGCATCTACTCTATAAAAGCGAAATATTAAAATTAACCGTTTCTCCGAGACAGGGTAAGCCACGCCCACCAGCCAATCAGAGCGGCTGTATGCAAATTAGCCCAGCCAACATGGAGGCCGCCACTCACTGAGTAAACGGCAGTTTCCATTGCAGCAGGAGCGAAAGTGAAGCTGCGCCCGCTCCGCTTAAACTGCCTCTAGCGAAACACAGATTTGAAACAATATAACAATCACAGAATCCTCGGGAGCTGAAGGAAAGAGCAGCCCGGGCCTCACCACTAAGTAACAATTGTTTCATTATAGATGCTGCAAGGTGAAGCAAAGAGGAGGCTTCAGTTAGAAGGCCGCCTTAAAGGAACAGTGTATCAATTATAGACGATAACCCCAGGCCTTAAAGTAACAGTATCAATTATAGGAGATAAACTCAAGAAACCTGCGTCCAGCCAGCTTGCTGGGACATTGGGTCAATGGGAGCTGTGGGCAGCCTGAAAGCCCCTCACCCAGGCTGGTCAGGCACGCCAGCAGGTGGACATCCCCTGAGGGGTCCCAGACTGCGAGAGGGCAGGGGCCGGGCTGAGGGACCTCCCGAGTGCACAGAGCGGCTATAGGGCGGGACAGCGCAGGACCCAGGACCCGTGAGTGGGAAAGAGGCGGCAGGGTTGGAGGGTACTGCAAAGCGGGTAAGAGGCGGCAGGGGGTCGGCGGCCTGCTTGGTGGGCTTCCCAGGCCCTTTGCGGGGCTTCGGGGAGCGGGTAAGAGGCGGCAGGGGGTTGGTGGCCTGCTTGGCAGCTGTCCAGGCCCTTTGCGGGGCATCGGGGAGCGGGAAAGAGG
>PVJC01025801.1:0-24409 GCA_004026665.1 Murina feae | reverse complement strand
CTTTTTTTTTTTTTTTGGTCTGGGAAGCTCTTTATTTCACCATCTATTTTGAATGATAGCCTTGCTGAATATAGTAATCTTGGTTTCAGATACTTGCTTTTCCTTACCTTGAGTACTTCATACCATTCATGAGAAATCATCTCTCAGCCTTATGCGCACACCTTTGTAGGTAAAAAATTGCTTTTGTCTTGCTGCCTTTAAGGCTCTCTCTTTGTCATTAATTTTTGATATTTTAATTATGATGTGTCTGGCTGTGGGCCTGTTTGGATTCTTCTTGCTTGGGACTCTCTGTGCCCTCTGAACTTATATGACTTTTTCCTTCACCAGGTTAGGGAAGTTTTCTGCCATTATTTCTTCAAACACATTCTCTATCCCTTTCTCACTTTCTTCTCCTTCTGGTATTCCTACTATATAAATATTATTACATTTCATATTGTCCCATAGCTCCCTTAAGCTGTCCTCCTGGTTTTTAATTGTTTTTTTCTTTTTGGTTCTCTGATTGAGTGATTTTTTTTCTATCCTATCTTCTAATTCACTGGTCCATTCCTCACCTTCTCCTAATCTGTTGTGTATTCCATCTACTATGTTGTTTATTAGTGCTGTGTCATACTTCATAGTTACTATAGCTTTTTCTCATGCTGTTGAGCATCCTTGCCATTATTCTTCTGAACTCTATGTCTGATAAATTTCTCATCTTCATTTCATTTAGCACTTCTTCTGGATAAGTCTCTTGTTCTTTAATTTGGGGCTTGTATTTTTGCCTCCCCATTTTGGCTACCTGTTTGGGTTATTGTTTTTGTATTAGGTAGATCTGCTACAAATCCCAATCTCTAGTGCAGGACAATATCAGATGCTATTTGTGACTGGCCTGAGTCCCCTAATTGGAGCTATCAGCAATCCAGAGTTTGTGGCTTCTTCTGCTGGGGCTGGATGCCTATGGAGAGGACCAAGATTTGCACCAGGCTCTGCTTTTCCTAGCCCCGGGCTCTGGATTAGATTAGGCAAGGACTCAAAGCCTCCAGAGACCTGCCTCTGCCTGCAGTCCCATTGACACTCAGTTTTGATGAACCTCAGGCTATTGACCGACAGGGTTGGGTGAGAAGTCTTCTAATAGGGTGGCAACTGCCTTCACCCAAAATTGCCTGGATAGCAAAGGTTCACTGAAGAAAGATGTCCTCTGCAGTGTGAGGGAATGACTAAGCATAGAAAACTGGGTAGCTGCCCTCCGAGCTCCAACCCCAGAGCCCCCAAACCTGGCTTCTGCTCACACAACTCCAGTCCACTCTGCCCTTCCTCTGATGGAGCCCCAGGTGAGTGCCTGCACACAGAATGTTGTGTGTTGGCCCTTTAAGGGGTATCTGCATTTCCAGCTGCCTTTCTTTGGCAGACAGCAAGCAACCCTGCTGCATTTCACAGCCAGAGGTTATGTGGACACCTTTCTCAGTTCTAGTGCTCTGGGCTGAGGAGCCCAACTTGGGGTTTAGACCTCAGAGTTCTCAGTGGGAACCCTCCACAGCTGAGATATCCCTCCAGAACTTCAGCTGCTGTCTGTGGGAGCCTGGCCAGCCCTTTCACACCTCTGCCTTTCCTACCAGTCTCTACGCAGTTTCTACTTTCCATCCTTGGTTATCAGGGTTTTTTCCAGCTAGTCTTCAGTGTGGTCTTTCTGTATTTTAGTTGTATTTCCAGGGAATACAACTGGACCTGGGGGAGTGTTAGTGTATCTTCCACTTTCTCCACTGCCACTTCGGAATCTCTATTTTTTCTTTTAAATTGTTATTGATTTGAGAGGGAGAAATGTTGATTTGTTGTTCCACTTACGTGTCTGACTGGGGATTGAAGCCACAAACTTGATGTATCAGGACAATGCTCTAACCCACTGAGCTACCTGGTAAGACCAATGCGTGGTCCATTTTAAGAAAGAACCAATTATAGCATCCCAATTATTTCTTAGTTTCATCCAGCATTCAGCTTACAGTTGAAAATCCTTTAAAGTGAACAGTTTTTAGGAGGCTATTTTAAAAAAAGCCTTTTAAAAAGTGACTCAATAATGAGTAGCTCAACCTGCAGGAGAAAACTACATCAACTGAAAATAAAGAATTCTCCTTTGAATAAAATGGCAAATCTTTTGGGCAGAGAGTTTTGTTTATGTGAAGAAATTTGAAATAAATGTAATGATACTGGGTCATTACAGAAATTATGTTCCTGATCATTCAACCACTATAAATCAAATTAAGATAATTTTTAAAATTTAAGTCTTCTTTTAAACCCCAAATACCCTGACACAATTGAGGAAAAAAAAATGAAGCAGACTCTTCCTTTGAAAAGATTTCATAAAATTTCTTAAAAAGCCCAGTGTTGAGAAAAATCCCAATCTTGATATGTATTATGCAAAACTTTTAAGGAAATGCATCAAAATGCTGATCATTTTTACATGGTGGTTTTTATAGTCATTTAGTGATTTTTATTGCTTAATGGAAATATTTGGAAGAGTTAACTAGAAAAAGTAGAGATTTTCTCAGAGTAAGCATAGCAGTTAAAATTAGTTGCACTTCATACTTTAAATATACTTACAAATATGTTCAACAGAGTGTATATTTGAAATTGCTATAGCTTTTAGTAAAAAAAAAGATAAATGAGAATGCTTTTGTTAAAATGGTTGTGATATAATCTATGTTTATAGCATATGACTGTGCAGAAAAGCATCTGGAACAAGTACCCCAAGATGTGAATAGAGGTTATCTCTAGGTGATCAGAGTAAGCTGAATTATCTTTTTGCTTATTTTGTTAAAAAATTGTTTTTGCAATAAACATGCATTACTAGTTTATAAATAAAGTTGGGTTTGTGTGTGTGTGTGTGTGTGTGTGTGTGTTTTAAGCAAGCATGGAAGTCAGCATTTCTTCCAGCTTTTAGCAGATGAAAAGCTGGTGCTGCCCTTGCCACTGGCAGCCCTGCTCTGCGGTGACAGACAGTGAAGGTGGAGACACACGGAGAGAATGTAGTTGGGTACCTACAGACTGACCAGCTAGAGTAGGTCCCAGGACTGCTGACTCCACTTCTGTTTCCAAGAGGAAAACTCCATGTGAGCTCATTGGAATAGTGTTGGGATTTCAATGGCTACCAGGTTTATATAATGAGGGTAAAAGTCTGGGTGACAGGGAAAGACAAGATCTAGTGTCTGCATCGCCGGGCCATTGTTGTCCAGCCATCCTGGAGAGCAAGGAAATAGAGACGTGCAAAGAAATGGTAGCAATTCTTTTTCACTTAACTGATAGTCTTTCAAAGGTGTGCCTCTCTTTTCTAGTTTCCCCCAGAAAGCATCTAGATTGTCATGACCTCTGTAGGGTGCTTCATTATCTCTGGGGCTGCCAGACATCTTCCCTTTGAGCTCCACTCTCTTGTCTAGGAGAAATTGTGGTATCATGATAGAAAAGTTCATGAGTCCTGGGACACAGCTTTCTACGTCAGGTTCCTCAAGATGGGAGAGCACACTTGTGCTTGACTTATTTCAGAACTTGTCACCCACGCCCACTCGCTTGTACGTCCCTGACCTGGCCCGTGGTCACTCCTTGGTACTAAGCCTTGTCTTCATTCATTCCCTGCCGCTTTTTATTGTTTCCATTTGTTCTTTCAACAAGGATGGGATGAACACTTACTTAGGGCTGGACACTGAGGAGTCCTTGGTAAATAAAACAAAGTCCCTATCCTGATGGAATTTACCTTCTAGAGTAGAAAACAAAACGAGGGAAAAAGAAACATTTGATATATTATTGAGCAGTGAAAAGTGCTATTAAATAACAAACAGATCAATGTGGTCTCTCTCTCTCTCTCTCTCTCTCTCTCTCTCTCTCTAAATTACCTTTTAAAAACTAATTTGCAAAAGAAAAAAACAAAACAAGCCCTGTCAAATTAGAAAAACAACAACACTAACATACAATTTTAAATACAAAATTTATGGTAACACACTGAAAATATCTAGGGAACTGTCACCTCTTTACAGATGTATTTTGTGTTTCAGAGTCTGTGGCTGGTCAGCTCTGTTGTTAACCCTGGTGCTTTTTAGGCTTACATGATAAATTTGATCTCCAGTTAGGATAGGTCATTTGAGTCTGTGTCAAAGACTATATAATCCTAGCAATGTTCAGTCACTTCATAATAGAAACCATTTATTGAGAAGGAGTTTCTGCAAAAGATGAAAGAGAATGTGGAAAGAGCAGGGCTGGTGGCACTGTTACTCAGAGTGTACCCTACACGGTATCTTTGGGCAGGTACAGTTGCCGTCTCATCTGGTACTTCTGTCATACCTCTCCCTCTAATCTTTGTCATACTACATCTAAGGGTTGAACCCAGGAAATTTTAGTTTGCCATTTCCTTCTGTAAAATAAATATTTGTCCTTGTCCTTGCTGCTCTCACCCTTTCTCCTTTTCCTCTGAATCCAGTAAGAATGAGAAAGAATCCTCCCTCCGCTAATATTCATTCTTATTATTTTAGAACAGAAGAGATCTTTGGAGATGATCTAACCTCGCTCCCTCATTTTGTGACTGAAGTGCAGGACTAGAGAGGGTAAATGGCATGCGTATGTCATATGAGTAGCTAAGCAGGGACTGTTAGGTTTTGCTGGTGATGTGGGATGTGAAAGAATTCACAACTAAAAGAAGAGATGCAGAGAGTAAGTTCATTTTTATTTTCCAAGAGAAAGAAAGGCCAGTGCCTTGTTAATCAATACAGGGGCAAGAAACAAAAGGTGGTTTCAGGATTTATGGCTGAAACAGAGTGGACATCAGGGGTGTGTGTGTGTGTGTGTGGTTTGTTTGCTTTTCAGAAGACAGACCAGACAGATATCCTTGGGAGGTGTCTTATCAGTATTTTCCCTAAGCCTGTAAACCATGCTTACAGCAAAAGTTATGAAGAGTTCAAAAGAGGCTGAAGGGAGTTCAAAAGAGGTGGGGTGGTGGTGAGGAATTTCTACTAACTAGAGACTCTTTGGTGTGAATTATCCCTGAGTAGTTAAAACAGCAGGGAGGAGGAAGATGCAAGAATGTAGAGTTGAGAGTAGTTTATCTTGTCTTGCAGCTTGTACAAGAGGGGCTCTTTGAATCAGAGAAGCTAATAATCTTGGAGTTTAATTACTGGGTGCTTCTTTAATTATGGAAAGCCATCGCAAGGAAAAAGAAAGCCCCTTGTTTTCTGTCTTTGCAGGAACTATTTTAGGTTTCTGAATTTCTAGTTAGTCTTTGTATTATTGGGTTTCACAAAAGCTAAGGGCTTGAAAACATCATTCCCAAAACACGTGCCTAGGTGGTCTGGGACCCTGCTGTCTACTCAGGGAACCAGCTGCAGGGTATTTAAAAAGTTCAAGGGAAACAGACATCTATCAAATACTATGGAAATGGTGGTTCACAGTTTTAATATTAAATTGTATTTCTTTCAATGACACCTTAGTTTTGCAGAGCTGAGGTTTTAGCAGGTTACAGTGATAAACAAGCAAGTACCTGGTAAAAATCAGTGTGGAGCAAGAAATGACCATGACGATGTTTAATATAATCCTATGGCAGAGATTTTCAACCCTTTTCATCTCATGGCACACATAAACTACCTAAAATTCTGTGGCATAAGAAAAAATATATATTTTCGCCAATCTGACAAAAAAATTTTTGGGGGGTATAATTTTGATTCATTCACACCCAAATGGCTATTGTTTGTTAGCTGTTGTCATTTTTTTATTTGACAACCTAAGACAGCAGTTCTCAACCTGTGGGTCGCGACCCCTTTGGAGGTCCAACAACCCTTTCACAGAGGTCACCTAAGACCATCCTGCATATCAGATATTTACATTACAATTCATAACAGTAGCAACATTACAGTTGTGAAGTAGCAACGAAAATAATTTTATGGTTGGGGTCACAGCATGAGGAACTGTATTTAAAGGGCCAGAAGGCTGAGCACCACTGAGGGAAAAGAGGTCAGTGCCCCTGACTAAATAGTCAGGTATTGCATGTTTTAAAAATCCTTGGAGCACATTGGTTGAAAATTGCTGCCCTATGGTGTGAGAGGCTGTGCAGGGCCCAATAGGCATCCACATCTTTTTAATAAGTAGTGTCAGTGATTAAAGAATAGAATAAAAAATTAAATTTTCTTGCACTTATTTTTTTATATTATATTTTATTTTTTAAATATATTTTATTGATTTTTTACAGAGAGGAAGGGAGAGGACTAGAGAGTTAGAAACATCGATGAGAGAGAAACATCGATCAGCTGCCTCCTGCATACCTCCCACTGGGGATGTGCCCGCAACCAAGGTATATGACCGTGACCGGAATCGAACCTGGGACCTTTCAGTCCCCAGGCCGATGCTCTATCCACTGAGCCAAACCGGTTAGGGCTTTATTATATTTTAAAATGATGCTAAGCTGCTAGGACAGAAATAGTTATTAAATTTTTTATATGACATACTTAATAAATAAATACTTAGGTATTTCTCTTGACTTGGGGAGCCATGAAAAAGTTCCTGAGATGCTGAGACCCCCATAATTTCAAATAAGTCTGCGAACCTGTGACTTAGTGTATCTTCTATGTAAGCTTTTTACCAGAGAAAAGAGAGGCTGAGTAAGGGTGCACGAAATTGGGCACATTCAATAGTGAGGGGAGGGAGAACAACACTCCCAAGGTCACTTGATCACTGCTTAGCTGGCACAATGGCTGCTCCAGCAGATTCTAGGCAAAGCCGCTGCCTGCCCAATATTTGAAGAAGATAAATTATCGGGCTTCCCTGCTTTCTTAATACCTTTTTATCTCAAGAACCTTTATGGGGACTATTGGCTCTTTGTCACGTGCCCTGCAGCTTACACATGGGGGCCCGATTGTGAGGTCCTGGGCAGTGTGACTTGAAGTACTATTGTGGAGTGAATGTCAGAGCTCTCAGAGGTGAACTTGGAGTTGAAGAGGACACCTACTTGCCTTTCTTAGACATGCCATTGTTTTCCTTTCTGAGTAATTCCCGTAGAATCAATTTTCTAGAAACTGCAAGCCAACTTCTTTTTAGTATTTTTATTGTGTCTTGCTACTTAGCAGATTCGCCCAAGGACACAGTGAAGTGAACATTGAAAAATATGTATAGAAGGAATACATAATCATTTTAGGAAATTATTATGACATTAAAAATTTTGGAAAACAGGAAAGAAAAATATCACCAATATTTCTTTTTCACAATTGCTCTTAAAATTTTGAGGTAGGTAAGTCTAGGCTTTTGTTCCTAAGAATCTTTTCCAAATTATGTAGTTGTTCATAGTAAGTTATTTAGTTATGTGTTCTTTTTCCCCCCAATTTCTAGGAGGTGGTATAGCCTAATGACTTAAACCTAAGTTTTGGCCTCAGATGAGAGGTTCTAGTCTCAGTGATGAGTTGCAGGGCAGAGCTTAATTTCTGAATCTCAATTTCCACAACTAAAAAATGAGGATACTAATACCTGCATCATAGTCCCTGTGAAATTTCAATAAAATATTTGTCAAATTCTTACAGTGCCTAGCACATACTAGGGACTCAGTAAATTGTACATTGTTATTAATATGCCATCAATATTTCCCTTTTGTCATATAGTGTTTATGACCATATTTTTAA
Source organism: Murina feae (assembly GCA_004026665.1). NCBI lineage: Eukaryota > Metazoa > Chordata > Mammalia > Chiroptera > Vespertilionidae > Murina > Murina feae. The sequence continues at coordinate 16,790 of PVJC01025801.1, read as the reverse complement.
TAGCTGCATGATACTCCATCAAGTTGTATGCATTCTTATTTGTTTATCTATTTATGTTATTAGATTCTTAGGTTGCCTCTAAATTTGTTCTTGGAAAAAAACTTCTGCAGCAAACTGTTACTCAGTCAGCAGATTCGATAAGCGCTCACTATGTGCCAGGATCTTTGCTTGGTATTGGGAGCACAGAACTCAGAGTGGCACAGTCCTGGCCTTGCGGGACTCACAGTCTGGGGAGGGAGATGTGTACAGGTCACTCCTGTCCGGTGGTAAATGACATCACTGTCCAAATTACTGCGAAAGGGCAGATTGGAGGACAAAATGTCACACTCTGCCTGGAGAGCTTGGGGAAGGCCGGCGAGGGTCATAGGAGATGGGTTAGTGAGATAATGGGGTAAGGAGCAAGTTATTAAGGGCTTTTTACGCCCTCATACAGAACAGAGCTTTTATTCCTAGTGCCGTGGGACAGTTGGTTTTGGAAAGAGAAATGGCATCATCTGCTTAGGTTTTACAGTCCGTAGGGAGCGAGGTGGAAACAGAGTTTAATTAAGAAGTGATTTAAGAATCCAGGTGAGAGATGGTGTGGCCTAACCAAGCTGAGAGTGATGGATGTGGTAAGAAGTGGCCAGATTGGAATAACCCACAACCGAGCTGCCAGGTTGGATGTGAGGTGTCAGAAAGAGAGGAGACAAGGATGGTTCCTAGGCGTCTGGCCTGAGTGATTGGAAGGGTGGAGTTACCATTTCTAAAGTAGTAAAGGATGTAGGAGGAGCAGGTTTGGGGAGAAAACCAGGAGCTGGGTTTTGAAATATGGTATGTTTGAGATCGTTACTACACAGCTAGGGAGAAATGTTCAATAGGTAGTTAGATGTAGGAGTCTGGTTTGTCCCCAGATTATGAGTTTGGGATGAATCTGTATATTTGTGGCATTTATAAGATGCTTTTAAAATTTGGTTAGTTATTTTAGCCATTACTCCCTTCATAGAATTTTCGTTAGGATCTTCATCTTTTAAAAATCCAAATAAACTTCAATCCCTTTGTAAAATTGTCTAATGTTGGAAATTTTATTAGAAGACTACACACACACAAACACACACACACACATATGGTGAGGCAAAAGTAGGTTTACTATTGTTTGTATGGAAAATAATGCAATAATAAATAAATAATAACATAAGAATAAACTGTTTTGAGTATTCACAACTGGAATCCTACTTTTGCCCACCATATGTGTATTTACCAGAAAACTAGAAGAGTTTTGGGAAGACTTGGCATCATTAAAATGGATCTTTGTATCTAGTATCACATTATGTCTCTCCATTTGGTTTTCTCTTTATTTTTCCCAATAAACATTCATTCTTTTTCTCGACATACATCACACACATTTGTTGATCATATTTTCCCCAAGTGTCTTATGCTTTTTGTTGGCATTGTCAGTAAACTCCTTTTCATTGGTATTTTGATAGGTTTTGCTCTTATAAAGGAATTACTATACATTGATATATTTGACTACTTATTAAACTTCTAGTACTATAATTAATATCCTACTTGATTTCTTTGATTTTTTTTTCCCCTAGGAATAGACTCATATCACCTGTGAATAATTTTGTCTTTTTCCTTTCAATATTTGAGTCCCATTTCTGGGCATGCCAAAAAAAGAAATCCTAAATTTAAGATAAGAGGTAACTGCAAAGTAAGGAGGCAATTAATGCCTAAATGTCTAATCACAGCGTACCATTTTTGTTTTGTTCTTGCTTTGGGCTTGTTCCAATTATTCCTCCCCTTGCCCTTTTAAAACTTTATTTTTAATGGATTTAAAAAAAATGATTTTGAGAGAGAGAGGAAGGGAGAGGAGAGAGAGAAACATCAATGTGAGAGGAAATGTTGATTGGCTGCCTCCCGCAGGGCCCCCCCTCCAACCCCCCTACCAAGGACTGAACCAACAACCCAGGCAAGTGCCCTGACCTGGAATTGAACTGCCAACCCTTTAGTGTGTGGACCATACCAACCAGCTGAGCCACGTGTGCCAGGCTTGGTAGATGTTTTGAGTGCCAAGAGCGTCTCTGTTTTAGGTTTGTGCAGTATCCCTAATGACTGATTTTGGTATATTTGGTTTTCAGCCATTTTGCTCTTCTAAGGACATGTTCTGATTGGTTGATCATTATGGTTACTCTTCTCCTGCTGAATCAGCATTTAACTTTCATGGATACAGAAAAAAAAAAATAAAACCCAGTAGGAAGTACATAATAACCAGAGATTTTGGGTAGGGCTCTAATGAAAATTTAAAGTTGAGTAGTCTGCCACCACCCCATCAACACAGTAAACATGAATTTACACTACAAGTATTTAAAAATAATTATTACGTGATGTATAAAACAAATGCTTTTGGAAACTTGTGTTTTCAAACTAATATACTATAGTTTTGCAATTTTGAAAATTATTTTTGTTGGAAAAATCTTTTCTAAATACAAACCTGTTTCACTTTTGCCGTGGATTGCAAATCAGAAAATGCCGTGCTGACGCACCTTAGATTTCTAGAAGGCTTTACCATAAACTCTCAAGTTAACTTTCAAGTTCTGTTTTCTGTGTGTCCAGTTAAGCTTCTTGTGACCTTTCTCCTTGAAGGAGCAGCGGACACTCTCTGAAGTGCCAGGACTTTGTAGCACCAATGATAGATTCACTGGAAAGCTTTTAATTGGCCGGCATTGCCTTGTTTAAATAGCCAAACACCTGCTAGGCAAGCCCTGGGCATGTGAGTGGGGCTATATGTTCCTTCCTTTAGGATTTGCAAGGCTGGAACACAAAGACAGCGATTGTTACCCAATAAGCAGTAGTCACACACTTCTACCAATCGCCTTAGGAGGGCTGGTTACCATGGAATCCACCATCTGTTCACTCCCCACCCAGAATGTGATTATCCTTGCTGGGCTGGGAACTGGGGGAAGCAGGGGAGTGCGTGCCCTGTGAAATTATCTGCAATGGATTGGGTTAATGGGAGGCTAGATTTGGCTCGCTGGAAAAACAAATGAAGGGTGTTCTGCTTCCACCATTTGTGACTTCTAACCAAGAGGAATAAATTCGGCTTTTATAAGGTAAGTAACCATGGTACTGTGTATTCAGTGTGAACCACATTTGGTGTCGGGTATTATGTCCATGTGGTCCAAGCAAAGGGAGCCAAAAGCTCTTCTGGAAGAAATCTCCAGCATTACACACTTCTATTGTATTGATTTTAAGCAGCTCCTGTACAATGACATGTTAATGTTGGAAATGAAAGAATTATTCTTTCATCTTTTACAGTTTTGTGTGTGTGCCTGTGAAATTGTTTTATGTTCTCTGAAAGTGGCAAAAAGACTGTCATTTTTAATAGTTTCTCGGAATGAATTATACCGATATTCTCTTTGAAATACTCCAATGGCCACGTGTTCGGTGTCTGTTCTTCAAATAAGAAAATGTCTCAGTTCAGGGACATTTGTAGGTTATGGTTTAATTAGCGATTCTTCTGGCCCCTAAGACTGACCTACCATCACTAGCTCGTGTTTTGAAATGTGATGCTTATGCACTTTTATTGTGCAATGCTTTTGCACAAGTTTCTAGGGCCAGAGCATGTGGAAACAATGTGACAGGGCTTTGAAGGGCGGGCGGGCGGACGGGCTTGCAGGCACACTAACACAGGAAGGGGCGAAGCTCGGAAGATCTGCTTCTATTTCAAGGGCTTCCTTTGTTTTTTCAGTTTCAACAGACCCTTAAAATGTGTGATGCATATTGTGAGCAGTAGAAGGAGATTTTGGTGCTAACAGATGGATGACTGACATTTTTCTGGGTGGCTAAGAGGTTGGTAGCTCAAACAAGGGACTTCTATATCCTTTGCAAGGCAGCATTGTGTCCCCTGCTCTAATACTGTGCCCTAACATATAAAAGTGAAAAACAAAAGGAGTGCTGTCTTGTACTCTGGGTACTTCTTTTGTGTAAGTTTTCCTATCGTTTAAACCACAGCACCAGGGCGCTGTGAGCCCGGCTGGGTCTGCCATTTTTATTTGCTCTAAGAAGGGCTGCAAGGACAGGCTTTGCTTATGCAGCTGTAGTCATTCTAGTAGTGCTGTTCAGCTGTCATCTTGGACCCTCGTGTCGTCAGTGGCTGCTCAGAGGGCTAGACAAGGTCATTGCTAATAGACCCTACTTGTTTAATTTTCTTTTTTTTTTAAATGTTAGTATAAAATTAGGTAACCTTGTATTGGTCAAGGACTCATGATCTTACTTCAAGAACAGCTTTTCAGGATTGTCAGTTGGGCTCTTGGTATGAATTGTGGCTGGCTTTAAAATTATTACCTTTTGTGTTTATCGACCTCTATACATTATTATTGTTACTACTACTTTAAGTTTTTTTAATATGCAACATTTGATTAGGTAGCTGCTAGTGCTAAAGAAAGCGTATTTTTCAATACTAATGGATGTATGTCTGGCTGGAATTTTTCTTAGCATCTATAAAAACTTTTAAGCTAATCTTGTATTGTTGAGATGAAATTTTCAGCCACAAATGCCAGTCATTCATAAGCAGTATGTTTCGGAAGAGAATAAGATAATGTGAAAGCAAACCTGAAAAAGCCTGTGCTTGCATGGGTGTGAAGTGTGAGCATTCGTGTGTCTGGGTTGTAGTTACTTCAGCAGTTGAGTTGGGCTGCGTAAATCTGTCACTTTTCAAGTTCTCTCGTGTTTGTCAGTTTTCTTGCTATTTTTGTTGTTACCGAATTGAAGTTTAATTGTGTATTTTTAAGTGGGTGTTTGTCATTTGATCCCAATGGTTTATGGATATGAGCAGGCACTTTTAAGCATATTTCTTATGTTCCTTGACTGAGTTTTTGGAGTAATTAAATAAATAAAGCCATAAGGCGTTCAAGATATGTTAGAGAAAAAACTTTGTTCCACAGCCTCGGACAGGAACTTAGGGTAATACTTCCTGAAGTTAGGAAGAGGAGTGAGCAGCAGGGACAGTCCCTTGGGTGCCCGCGATCCCAACCTGTGTTGCTGAGGGCGAGGGCTGCAGGGCCCTGCGACCTGTACTTCACTGGGAAGGATGTGGCTGTTGGACCTGGTGTTTTTTTTATGGCCCATGGTGAGATTTCGCTTCCATTCACAATCCTTGTCAGCGGTAGACCCACCACCCTGTGCCCTCAGTCTTGTGGTAACGCGTTTAAAATATACTGAGTTCTTGGGGCTGCTCTGAAGAGTGACTTTCTAGTTCTCGCTGTCCTTGTCTGTGAGGGTGGGGAAAGGTGCTCGATTTCAGTGAGTTCTGAGACTTCTTCCAGCTTTTCAAACTCTGTGGTGGCATGATGCTTTTTCATCCCTTCAGTCCCACTTTAAGATGTCACTAAATGACAAGTTTACAGTAGTGTTTATAAATATGTAAAGCTACCCCTATTCAAAGTTATTTATTTTACAAGTGTTATGTAGATGACAAATCAGAAACTGAATAAAGTGCTTGGAGTGACTCAAATTCATACCAGTCTGAGTGCATAGCAAATCAATTCACCACTAGGTCAGCGCAAAAGTCAGGTTTTTCTGCTTCTTCCTTGACACATGATGCTGGAATGCTGTCTGGCTTGACTTAGAATTGGACAAGTAGACTACAGAGTTAATGAACAGCTGTTAGAGCTTACATTTTTCTCCTATGTTTTATTGCCACCTTCTGTCTAACCTCTAAGTTGAGTCTCTCTGTTTGCTTTTGGGGTACGGATTATAATCCATTTTTTAAAAGTTAACTATCTTTGGTCATCGTAGTCCATTTGGCCCATGAGCTGTCTATGCTCTCAGGATCATCTCATTTTTAACTCATTTTACAGACAGGAATCTGAGGCCCATAATGATTAAGCAACGTGTCCAGGGTCACAAAACTTGCATTGCAGAAATAGATAATGTTGGGTATTGCATGTTGAATGCAAAGATAGGAGGTAAGGTCAACTGACTTCCTGCATTGTTACCCTTATGAGGAGCATAGCAGTCAGTGTCACCTTGAAGCCTCACAGATGGACTTTTCAGGGAGTTGAAGAGGGAGGAATCTGGGGATGCTGCTATGTTCACATGACTCTGGTGTTGAAACTGTTTTCATTGTACATGACATTTAAAAAGAGACATACAGCCCTGGCTGGTTTGGCTCAGTGGATAGAGTGTCAGCCTCCGGACCCAACGGTCCCAGGTTCAGTTCTGGTCAGGAGCACATGCCTGGGTTGCAGGCTCAGTCCAATGTGTAGGAGGCAGCCAATCGATGGTTCCTTCTCAACACTGATGTTTCTATCTCTTCCTCTCCCTTCCTCTCTGAAATAAAAATATATTTAAAAAAAAAGAGAGATACTGAAAACTGCGCTTTCCCACAATTCTGTATTGCCAGGGTTTCAAGAAATATTTAGAATGAATTAATTTTGTGCATTAGTATAATTTTGTATGGCTGCATTAAATATAGAACTACAAGGTCCTGCCAGGTAGCTCAGTTGGTTAGAGTGTTGTCCCAATGCAGCAAGGTTACAGGTTCAATCTCTGGGCACATACAAGAAACAACCAATGAATGCATAAATAAGTGGAACAACAAATTGATGTTTCTCTCTCAAATCAGTAAATTAAAAAGTTCTCTCTCTATATGTACACCAGTACATATAGAGAGAGAACTATAGGATGTGAAGCCTGTATATAAAGTGTGCATGTGAACAGTGAAACCTCCTAGAAAGCTGTGGCTCACAGGGGGTTGCTGCATTTTACAGGATTTCTCTGTATATGAATGTGCCATATATTTGATTTTCAGCAGCAGTTTTCTTCTGAGATGCTTCCTCTTCTGTTTTTATAACTGCTCCTGTGCTTTCTGAAAATCAAAAAGGCAAACTTTCTATAACTTGGCAGTAAATCGGTCTATGTAGGCAGCTGCAGATCCTTGGAACAGTTTGGTGTAATGCACTTATTCCTTTCCCACTCAGTTGCCACTACATTAAGCCCAGGAATGGCTTGATGGAGTTGAATGAGGGCATCTGGCAATACCTTATTCTGAGAAAAGTTCCATATTTTGTGAATAACCCCCACTCTATGGGGCTAATTATTTGGTAACAAATGTGTTGAGTTACTGACTCCCCTATAAACAGTTGTTTCCTTTCCTTCCTTGTCTGTTTAAATCCTTTTTACTCCCCCCCCCCACCAATTTTCTTGTGCTGAATTCAGATTAATGAAATCATGTGACAAGATATATTCCCACAAGGCAAACAGGTGGACTCTATTGGATTTTTTGGATTTCTATTATACATTGCTAGAGGTGTATTCCCCTATAATTTAAAGATCTGTCAGGATCATCTCATTTTTAAAAAATATATTTTATTGGTTTTTTACAGAGAGGAAGGCAGAGGGATAGAGAGTTAGAAACATTGATGAGAGAGAAACATCGATCAGCTGCCTCCTGCACACCCCTACTGGGGATGTGCCCACAACCAAGGTACATGCCCTTAACCAGAATCGAACCTGGGACCCTTGATTCTGCAGGCCGACGCTCTATCCACTGAGCCAAACCGGTTAAGGCAGGATCATCTCATTTTTAACTCTCATTTTACAGAGAAGAATCTGAGGCCCATAAAGATTAAGCAACTTACCCGGGGTCATCAAACTTACATTGCAAAAACAGCTAATGTTGAGTTGTGTGTGTTAAAGGCAAAGATGGGGGCAAGATCACCTGTCTTCCTATGTTTCTACCCTTATGAGGAGTGGACCTCTAAGGTGTCACCTTAAAGTCACACAGATGCGATTTTCAGTATGCCCAGAGGGAGAGCAGCTTTGAAAGATGATTCTCTCAATAACCAAGGTCATAAGAAACAGATCTCTTTCTCATTATAGATGCCTATACTTTTTTAAAAAAACTTTAACTGCCAAACCAACTAGATGTTTGTGCTTTTTAGTTTCAAGTTCTCTCCCTTACATCCATATCTGTAGAAGTAAAATGATCACTGTGCTGCTTGGTGATTGTGGAGCCCAGAGCAGGGGAGGTGGAGCACAAAGGAAGGACAGCCTGAAGGACAAATATAGTTACACTCTAGGGTACACTTGTCACCTGCATAATACATTCCTGTTGCGAGTACTCTCTTCTGTGGACAGGGGTCGATGGATAGACAACCTGTGCTTGCTTACCCCGCCTCCCTTCCCTCTGCTCCCCTCACCCCACCCACCTGCTCTAATTTGGGAGCACCTTGGTCCACTCTACCACCAATGGAGACATTCTTTCTTTGGCTATGTTACTATCACCAGTGTTGACCTTGCATTCATTCATCAAATATTTATTTAACATTTTATTCTTTGCCAGAGGATAGGACACAGAACACAATGGCCACGGTCTTTAGTGAATCTTACATAATAAAGAAAGGAGACATAATGCACAAATAAGTGAACAATGTAATTTCAAATAGTGGTAAGTATATGAAGACAAAACACGATGTGTGTTACAGAGGGATTTTCGGGCAGCAAACTTTAGGAGTGGGTCATCAGAAAATGCTCATGGGGGGAGGACTCAGATAAGCTGACACACAAATAATTAGAATCCAGAAGTAGGGAGTGTGTGGTTATCTCCACTTTATCCAAGTGGAAATCGAGGAAAGCCTGTCACCTGGTTCATTCTGTGTTCAGTTAGGGCTGCAACACCACAGCACGTGTTGTCTCTTCTTTTAGGACTTGATCCTGAATATATGTTCTTTTTCAAAATCAGAGTTTAATGGGCTGGCACAGTGGTGAAGAGCACAAGCTGACCTAGAGTTAGCCCCCCCTCACATCCTGGCCACCCGGAGGAATGTAGGCAAGTTAACGTCCCTAAACCTGTTTCCCCAGTTGTTAGAACTTACAGGTTATTATCGGTATTTAAGGAGTTAATATTGAGAAACCCACTTAGTGCTAGAGATGATGGCGATAGTTGTGATGTTCTGTAAGAGGCATCAGTAACATTCCCATGAGTGTTAAAGTATTTGCTATCATTGGCAGTGGAAGCCCAGAGAACTATTCACCTTCTCTGTACAGGATAATTTTTTCTTTGATCTCTCCCATCACTCTCTCATCCCTTAACGTTCATTCATTCACCCCTGCATTCATTTATTCAACAAACTTATTTTTAAAAAAAAGCATTTTATTGAGGTATGACTGATATACAAAAAGCTGTACATATTTAAGAGATACAACTTGATGAATTTGGAAGATAAATATACACTTGCAAAGCCACCATCACAATCTACGCCATAAACATATTCATTAGCTCCAAAAGACCTTTTTTTTTGTATGTCCCTCTGTCCTTGCTAGATTCTAGATAAAGAACGTGATTAGACACGGTCAGAGCTCACAGTGCTCAGGTAACAATCTGTTGACCAATCAATTGCATTCCTGTGATTGGTGTCACGGTGGAGGAGGGGTGCAGAGGACAGAAGCAGGAGAGATGGCCTGGAACTCTCCTCCTAGGCAGCAGAAGCAAGTCGGCGTGATGGGCCTGGAAAGTGCTAGTATCTGAATGCAGAGTTTGAGGTAAGATAGGGTGGGATTTGAGAGTGGAGATCTTGATTTGCATCGATGTTCTTACTGTATCCTGTAAAGAATGAGGAATCTTTCAGTAGTTCTAAACATTCAAAGAATAGATCTTCAGTTTTGTGGTCATGCAAACATTGGAGGGACTCTCCAAGGCAGGCTGAATTCCTCTTTTCATCTTCACTGTCTTCCTCTTCATCCATAGCAGGAAAGAATGTTTCTTCTCTCATCACCACTGCCACAATACGGCTAGGTCCTATTTTATTCTTGACATTTACATTCTAAAGCCACACATAAAGTAAAATCTGCATAGAGTCCAGTGTTCTGGAGCAATCCCTTAGGAAGGCGTAGCTGTGGGAATCGCCTCTCATTAAGTCCAGCCCAGGGGGGGGGTCTTTCCAGGGTTGGAAGGAATTGCTGCTGTTTTGCTTGGGTGTGAGATGAAATCATCTCCGTGTTTTCATTTAGGGGTCATGCTGTATGAATATAAGGGAGCAGCAGGTCCATGACCCCCTCCTCATTCCTACTACAGGGCACGTGAGCAGTGGGGTCAGGCCTGAACAACTTAAACTTTCACACCTGTTTTTGTGAGCTCTCTTGTATATCTGTTTTCTATATCTGCAAAGTGTCTATGGTTCAATTTGAGCTCGTTTTAATGCACTTATAGCACAACTACTATAGTTGCTATGTAAACTTGCAACGTAGAAAACACGTGTCCGACAATGCAATGTACATTCGTCATCTCATTTCATTTTTAACAAACACCTGAAGTAAATGGAATTTATCCTAACTGAACAAATAAAGCTCTTGCTAGGAGATACATACTATTTTCAAGTTCACTAATAATTAAATGATGAACTGGAATAAAAACCCTGATCCATTCTGGCTTCAATTCTATATTCTTAGCTTTTATCTTCAGTTTTCTTTAATTAGAAAGCTATTGCATTAACCTAGACTGTATTTACATATATGTGTGTATATCTGTACACACACACACACACACACACACATATGTTTCACACATATATGAAACGTAAATATTGCAGTAGCAGAAGGGGTATAGAAATGAAAAAATTCAAAGAGATGAAGAGGGAGAATTGTGTTACTGCCTTTAAGGAGCCCTTAGGTACTTAGCAATTATCTAAGAACATGAATGTGATATTTCAAAAAGGAAGAAACACAAATGACTAATTCATGAGGAAAAAGTGTGCTATAACTGGCAATCAATTTACAGAATAAATATCCTCTTATTACAGTGGCAAACATTTCTTGAATGCTTACAGTTTGGATTTGGCACCTTTATATACTTCGGATGCTAATGTAAATTGATATAACTCTTTGGCAAACAATGTGATAATATGTGTGATGTTAGAGAACATTTTGTTGTAAGGAACAGGAGAATCCCCCTAAAACTTAGCGAAGAGAGAGGTGAGTAGAAACAATTAAAAGGTATCTCCTGGAGCCTCGGGGACAGGAAGACCATCGGGCCTCAGAGGAGCCTGACCCAGAGTTGTTCCACTCCCATCCCTCAGACTGGCCTCGTCTGCCCCTCTGTCTGGAGGGCAGGAACCATGGCTGTCCCAAATCTTGATTACTCAGCAACCAAGGGCCTTTCCTTTTACCGGGTTGTGTGTCTGTGTGCGTGTGTTATCTTGTTACCAAAGTAAAGTAATACTGAAGGTATATTCTTTCTGTTCATTAGGAAAAGGCACAGCTCCTTAAAGAGTAAGCTGATCTCCGTGTTTAACCTTAGTTTAGCATTTCTGTAAAGCTAATTTCCCTTCCTTCAAAAAGTTGGGATAGATATAAAATTATTGCTGTAAAAGTGACCATTAATATAGCTCTTCCTTGATTTATCTTCTGCCTTTTGCTCATTGTGTACATTGAATGTCTTTCTGTGATAAGCAACTTGTATACTAATTCTGATGAGTGTACCCTAAACTCAATGTCATGGGCACTTTGGGGGCTCTGAGTGGAGTGTTCATGACTTTAAGCTCACTTAGCTTCGGCTTTCCGGTGCCTGTTGGTTCTACAGCATTTGGGATCCGTTGGCCCCTGTTGAAGTTTGTCACTGTCTTCTTGAAGAAAATTGTTGGAGTGGTAGTTTCTCTTCTTAGAAGAGCCAGCTCTGTACCAGGTAGAACAGGCTAATTCAATAGTTGACTACCTAAAGTGCACAGTTAGTTTTGAAAAAGGCTGTTCCAAGGCCCAGCTCTTTCTCTTCCAGGGAGCATATACATTTTAACATTAGTGAAGACCACATGGAAGTGAAAGGGGAACGAAGTGAAAGACAGATGGTTTGAAGCAAATAAGGCTATCTATTTTCCTGCATCCTTGACCATCAGAACTGTTTTTTTCTTGATTACCATAAATATAACATATTTCCACAGGAGCTATTTTATCATTTCTGAGTATTGGCAGAAAGGGGGAAGGGAGGACATGCATAAAATTTGTGGTGGAGAACAGACCAAATGAAATCTCCTTTTTAAAAGTTCGATAAGTTTATCTCCTGGTCCAGGCAACCTGGCTATTCATGTAATAAACATGTAGTATTTTCTTCGTGTCCAGCTTTATTGTGAGCAGTAAAGATACAGTCTGGCTCTCAGGAAGCTCACTTTAGTAACATGTTTAATTCAGATTCTTAAGACTATACAAAGGTCAGGGCAAGTGTTGTGATTACATAGAAGGAAGGATGCATGTCCAGGCCAGAGGCAGCTCTGCTGCATGGTCTTAAGGGTGAGGAGGTTTCTGCCAGGTTGAGAAGTTAAGGGCATTTCCTATCAAGGGAACAGCATACACAAAGGCTTGAAACTATAAAAAGAACAACACCTGTTTGGAACACAAAAAAGTTGGTGTATGTGGGACTGGGTGTCGGAGTCGACCACTAGCACCAAATTATATTAGATTGCCTAAACCATGCCGTGGTGGGATTATATTTTATGGGTAGGGGAGAATGCTTACAGACCTTTACCCTGGCAAGCAACACAGTACCTTTGGAGAGATAACTGACAGCACTGTAAAGGAAGGATTAGGGTGGCAAGGTGCAGGAGCCCTGGCGTTTGATAGGGAGCAGATGATCCAGGAGAGAGATGATGAGTTCCTGAATTAAGACGATGAATGACTCAAAGATGTAGAAGAGAAGAGATGAGGAACTGAAAAGTCTGTAGGAGAATTGCCAGGAATTGGTGATAAAATGGATGTGTGTGTGTAAGTGTCAAGGACCGCTCTGGAGTTTTCAGTTTGGGTAGCTGGCTAGGCCGTGCCTCCTTAGCCATGGGCAAAGCAGGCTACTTTTTAAAAAAATATATATTTTATTGATTTTTTACAGAGAGGAAGGGAGAGGGATAGAGAGCTAGTAACATCGATTGGAGAGAAACATCGATCAGCTGCCTCCTGCACACCACCAACTGGGGATGTGCCTGCAACCAAGGTACATGTCTTTGACTGGAATCGAACCTGGGACCCTTGAGTCCGCAGGCCAATGCTCTATCCACTGAGCCAAACCGGCCAGGGCAAGCAGGCTACTTTTGATTTGGGAATACTATTAAATATTTTATCACATGTCTAACTAATTTGGCTTTATGCATGAAATTTGTATTTTTTCAGTTTCAAAAAGAAATGCCAAATAAATCCACATAAATTCTTAGTATGAAAACATATAGGAGATTCCATTTTATTTAAAAAAAAAGGAAATATGGCAGTAAAAGGAAAAAGAATAAGAGATTTAGAAATAACTCCTAGTTTTCCTTTGTATATCCTACTTCAAATTCTAGTACTTTCTAGAGTTTAAAATAAACTGTTGCCTATAGACAGGTGACTGAGCCCTTGCAGTGGAGTGAAAAGGAAAATGGTTTACAGTACAACTTGGAAAAATGCATATTTATATTTATAGAAAGTGTCTAAAATCTGTTCACGCAGGAAATTAGTTGGTTGGTTGTATATATTTCAGTAATAAAATGCTGAAGCATTGTGAACGTCGAAGCAAGAAATGCCTATATGACACTGGAGTGGTTTTTAACAGCAGAAAAAAAATGTCAGTGTTAATTGGGTTCCTTCAAGACTCCTCAACCCCGCGTCTTCCAGTGAAGCTTTCTTCACAGCCCCTTGACTCTTCTCTAAGCCCCTGGAGCACTCTGCGAGGATGTCATCAAGGTATTTGCGTTTGGCTGCTCTTTTATCTCTCTCCCCGACGACTCGATTGAGTTCCTGAGGCTAAGGGACTATTTACTTATCTGAGATCCCCAGCTTTTGGCTCAGCACTGGCCCCATCCTTACATTTTTGTTGTTGTTGGTCAGCCTCACCCAAGGATATATTTTTTTCCTTCATTTTTAGGTAGAGTAAAAGGGAGGGGGAGAGACAGAAAGAGAGAGACACATGATTGGCTGCCTCCCACACGTGCCCTGACCGGGCTGGGGATCAGGCCTGCAGCCGAGTCATGTGCCCTTGACCAGACCTGGGACCCTTCATTTCAAGGGCCAAACCTCTGTCTATTGAGCCAAATTGGCGACTGTCTCATGCTTACTTTTAACTTGTTGAACTGAGGAACCGGTCGGGGCCGGGGTGGCGCGGCCCGCGCCCCAGCCGGAGCGATGAGGCCCCTGCACGCCGGCCGCAGGGCCTCAGGGTGCGCCAAACGCTTCCAGTCCTGTGGCTCTTGTGGGCGTCGAAGGCTTCCAGAGTCTCCTAGGAAACTGCCAGCACCTCTGGGAGAGGGAGCCCCTAGCTGTTAGCGGCCCGTGCCTGCGGTGAGGGGACAGGAGAGCCGAGTAGGGACGCGTCGGCTGCCCTCCTTCCACGGTCCCCAGCGCCTGGCATGGCGTGGGTACATCATGAAGAACAAAGCACCCAAATCCAGGCTCAAGGGGGGCCCAGCACGCCCGGGGGCGCTCCAGGAAGGCCGCGTTTGAACTTTCTCATCAAGCCAAGGCCCTGGACCAGTTGCTCAGTGGTTAGAGTGTGACAGATGTGCCAAGGTTGTGGGTTCCATCCTGGATCAGGGCACACACAAGAATCAACCAATAGATGCATAAATGAGTGGAATAATAAACCGATGTCTCTCTCCTCCCTCCCTTCCCCTCCCCCTAAAAATCAATAAATAAAAATAAAAAATAATGTTAAGCCCACAAATAAATAAATAAATAGTTGAACTGAAGTAGGACTAAAGAAAAAATTTAACATAAAGGAACTTACCCACATCACAGTGACTACCTCATCTAGCTGCCCTAGCTCCTCCTCTTTGGGAAGAGCCCTCCTCCACCAAACATAAACAAACACTCCCTCCTTCAATTTCTGATGATTCTGGGTCCGTTCTTGTCCAACTCTCCCTGACTAAATTGGGACCTGTTGGAGGTCATGGATTTTGTTGATCCCCTTTATGCTCTAGGCCCTTGCACAAAGCCCAGCAAATAGGAGGGGCTAGACAAAGCATCAAATGGAAGGCACAAGGTAAATCATGAGTCTTACCCAGCTATCTCCACAGTCGGAACTACAGAGATAAGGACAGCAATCTTTTGGATGGGCAGGAGGAAGAAGAAGGATGGGGCTAAATTTATCACACTACTCAGAATAGCACAGAAGTTAAAACTTCAGAATTGCCTACTTCTGGCATTTTTCCTTTAATATTTTTGAACCATGGTTGATCGTGGGTAACTGAAACCATGGAAATCAAAACCACGGATAAGGGGAGACTACTGTACACTTTTAGAAGGGCAGTCAAATGAATTGTTAATAATAGAGGTAACTTATTAAATAACTCAACCTTAGCCTATAACCAGTAATGTGATTTTCATAAATAACAGGCTGTTAATTCAAAATTAGCATATGATGTAATAACTAAATTGTCAAAATCAATACATACTTAAATTCTTGTTGAGGGGTGAAAAAGAGTTATTATTTCGTGATGGAAGATTATATGACTTTGGGTGGTTGGCACATAGTGCAATATTGAGATCTTGTGTCATAGAAATCTACACTTGAAACCTATATGACTATTAACCAATGTCACCCCAACAAATTTAATTTAAAAAACACTTAAACTCTTTTTGGAAATCAGGGTAAAAAAAACAATAGTAAGGGGGAAAAACTTTAAAAGTTCTAGGATGTGAAACTAATTTCCCTTTTAAAAGTTGGGGTTAGTATCATCAGCATTTCCTATTTTCACTGAGTATGCCTAGTCTCTTAGACACTATGCAGGTCCATAGTAATGATAGTGAAGCTGACAAGGGCTATCTATTCTAAACATGTATGCTTCCATGGAGGCATACCATAGACGACAGAATGTATAAACCATAGAGTGATCTTTTAGAGCAGATTGTTTCATTTAAGATAGAATAAAGTTTATTTTACTAGAATAGAGATCTCTCATTTCAAACCCCAGAGTGTTAGATGATTTATATATAAACTAGAGGCCCAGTGCATGGATTCGTGCACCAGTGGG
Source organism: Murina feae (assembly GCA_004026665.1). NCBI lineage: Eukaryota > Metazoa > Chordata > Mammalia > Chiroptera > Vespertilionidae > Murina > Murina feae. The sequence continues at coordinate 831 of PVJC01025801.1, read as the reverse complement.
GTGCCTCGGCCTGGCCTGTGGGGGTCAGTGGACTTCTGTGCCGCTGCAGCCCATCCTTACCTGCCAGCTTGTTGGGCTCCAGCCTGCTGTCCACCTCAATCCCGCACAGCACAAAGCGGCAGGCGGCCAGGGAGGAGCCTGAGCCCCGCCTGGGCGCTATGCCACTCTGCTCATCCCGGCTCCACTGCACTTGCCGCCACTGCTCCAGTGCAAGGGGGAGTGTCCACGAGAGAGGAGGTTTGCGCTGCTGCTCGCCAGCTGTGAGCCCAGCATCTGGCACCCGTCTGTCAGCTGAGCAGCGCTCCTGCTGTGGAGCACACTGATCACCAGGGGGCAGCTTCTGCATTGAGCTGCTTCCCCCTGGTGGTCAGTACACATCATAGCTACCAGCCGGTCATCCAGTCATCCAGTCATCTGGTCGATTAAGCTTTTATATGTATAGATGATAAGAGAAAAATTTCTTCTAGTAAAATGACTCTGACTTATTCATGTAACAAAACTTTAATTCATTATTTAAATGAAGAAAGGAATGGTAAACCTAGTACTTTGGTTTGAGGTGATAATTTTATCTAATCAACACATCTATCACATATTTAGGGGATATTACTATATAATACTGTTATGGATCTGAAAATGACCATAATTTAAATTGGGCAATTTCAGATCTCATATGATTTTAGTGAGTACCCAAAAAAGTGCCTAGTAAAGCTTCTTTACTAACTCATTTAAATTAGCAGATATTTTGTGGCTTCTGTGTTCTTCAAACTGACCTTGGGGAAGAGAGTATAATTCTAAAAATAATTTTGTTACACTGTTAAATTGCTTTGAGGT
>PVJC01025800.1:11664-24584 GCA_004026665.1 Murina feae | reverse complement strand
TCAGACCTACTCTCACTAAGGATGTTCCTCATGCACCCCTGAACATTTGGATCTAATTTGGGACCTCCCCCAAAGCCCAAAGGAAGAGCAAGCCCTTCTACCCCATCCCAAGCCCTACCTCAGTTCCCAGAAGAGGGATATTTGTTTCTCAAGCTGATTCAGAGATTAAATATTGATTTCTTTTTAGGAGAAAATTCTTAGCTTAAGACAGAAAGAGCTGTGTCAATCACCATGGCCTGGAAATAGGCCATCCTAGTAGCCCAACCTGGGTATTTGGGTTTGTTGGGTATATTTTTCCAAGTCAGGGTTTAGGTTGAGGTGACACCTACTATGTGACAGCAGTATGACCCAATGTGTGCAGTGACCGCATCAGTCCAATTTTATTTCATAATCTTTTCTCATTAGAGAAGAAGTCACAGAAGCCACCTTTTTAAGGACAACTTGGAAATTGCTATCCAAACTTTAACTCATAAATTATTTGACTGAACCCTTTGCTATATGGCAATTACTCTCTTAACTGAATACAAACAAATATAAATACTAAGACTTTATTTTCCATTTTTTGTAGCAGTTAAAACCAACCCAACCCAAGCAGAACTGACTATTAATAGAGGATGAGATAATTTTACTGTAATTTGGTGGTAAAAGGAAGGAGACATAAACACAAACACTTGCATGGACAGATGGCCAAGGTGAAAGGCAAAAGGCAAATTGAAAGAAAGTATTCTGATACAAGTCTGTTTTTGTTTTTTAAATGCCTATAGATGCATAGCCCTTATACATGGATAGATAATTTTTGGAAAATGCATAAAATAAATGACTAATACTAGTTAGCACAGTGGAATAGAATGAGGGGGCTTATGGGAAACTGTCTTTATCCCATCATACCTCTTATTTATCCTTTCAGTTTTCTGCCATGATTACATAAAACCTGTTCAATTTTTAAAAATTTAAAATAGATTAGAAAACTAAAATAAAAGAGCAAGGGCTCCCATAGGCATCCCATCACCTAACACAACCACATTAAGCTGCTCTCTTAAGAAAAAGCAGATAGAAGAATCATTTTTAGCAACCATAAAAAGGCGTCTGCATTCTTGATTCTGCTTGCCCCAATACTGACATAAGTTTCTAGGAAGCCTGTTTCACAGTGAAACTGAAAACATCCTGCCATTAGCTGAATAGCCATGTGCAAATAATTTGTGTGTTTTATTTTCATTGATCTGAATACTGCAAATGCCATGTTTATGCTTTTAATGCTTCAAAATTCTTTACCTCCCAATATAACTCAAGGTGAAAAACTCAGTGATCTTGTTCATCATGCCTGTTATAGACATGTGAGATTATGAGGAATACTGACATCAATTAGGAGGCATATTCTTCTGGGTGCTAAACTGATCAAAACAATAGTTGATACTCAAATAAAGGTATGTGTGAAATAAAATATTTAAAAAGAGTAGCTAGTGATACATTTTCTTTTTAGATGCTCTTTTGATCTAATGGAGGCTATCTTCATTAAGTTAAACTTCGTTTAAGAGAAAAGAGCTCTGGTCAGTGTGGTTCAGTGTTTAAAGTGTCAGCCCACACATCAAAGGGTCACAGGTTCAATCCCTGGTCAAGGGCATGTGGTTGGGTTGCAGGTTCAATCTACAGCCTTGTGCAGGAGGCAACCAATCATGGAGTCTCTCACATATCATTGTTTTTCTCTATTTATCTGTCTATTTACCTCCTCTCTCCCCCTTCCACTCTCTATAAAAATCAATAGCAAAAATATCCTCAGGTTGTGAAGATTAACCAAAAAAAAAAAAAGAAAGAAAAGAAATTTTTTAAAATTTTAATTTTATTTAGCCCCAATGCATGTGTATCAGTCTCAGAGCCATGCCAGAGCAGATTTCGGAAGGTTCCAAGGCCTCATATACTTTATATCTTATACTTACTCTGCCAACATTTACCCAGCCAGACTTTTTCTACTGTAAAGTTGTGTCTAAATAGGCTATATCTTGAAAGTCTAGCAACTAAGCTCATTTAGAAGGGCAACTACTTTTCAATATGTGGGTCAGGGCTTACAGCCGAAGGCAAGGCTCTCCTCTGTCATTAGGAATCGGGACATGAAACACGAAACACCAGAAGACTGACCTAGGCAGGTGCTAGATAGATAGCTTAAGATACAAAGCAGCTCGGTGAGTTAAAAGACCCATTGGCAATGGGGGTAGGAAAATGTCTTTTCTAGTTTCAGAAGAAGCATAAAAATGATACATTATGATTTGTCTCAGGGATATTTTGGTGCCAACTTATTTGGCACAGCATAGAATCCTCCTGTCACCTCTTAGACTATATCATGACAGAAAGGTAATTGGGCACCGGAGAAGATGTCAGCGAAGTGTCAATACGGTTTGACCACTGCCCCTAAATAATATTGATGACAGGAAAGAGAGGGATTAATCAGGTGTGCGGCTGCCAAATGTTCAGCACATGCTGCGGGTTCCCGAAATAGATACAACCTACCAGCAGAATGCTAAATGGACTTGAACAGAATAGATTAGTTAATGATGTTGAGAAAAACAGAACAAAGATCCAAGAGAGCTTTATGAGAAAGCACAGTTCATTTCCCATCAGCGTTCCTCTCCCCCACATGCTATGAAAAGAGGGAGGTCTATTATGTTTTCTGGGGGTGGGGGGGTGGGGATTGCATTCTCCCTAAAAATCAATCATGGGAATAAAGGATCAAATTAAAAAGGAAAGTGCTGAGGAATCAGTTTTGAAGCACTTTGTAATTGTGTGTCATGGGGGATACCTTACATGAGGCAGTCTATTTGTTTACCTTGTGTCCCATTGACAGATTAAATCAACACACCTGAAACTCATCATCGCACTCTGTACCACACCACCCACCTCTCCTTTCTCAGACCCCTGGCCCTCTGTCATCTGGCTTTTCTCTTTGTTCTAAATCTAGGTTTCAGGCAGTATTGCAACAGCTTTCCACAATAACTTCCAACCTCGAAGCTCTCCCTCCGTTCCCATCCTACAACTTTATAATTGTGATTAGCACTGACTGGCTTCCTGTAAATTAGAACCATTTGGGAAGTGTTAAAAATGACTAATCATCAGACCCTGCCACAGAATAATGAAATCAAAATCCCGGATTCAGGTCTGGCCACCTTGGATTTTGCAAACGCTTGAGATTTCAAGTATGTAGCTGAGGTTGAGAATTACTGATTTCATGTTAGGTTGAAATGCACATAATATTCTTGCTGGCAATCTGCTCTGGCATTTTTAGGGTTTCACCATATCCTTGGGATCCAATAAGGCTTCTAGAGCTCCAGCCATCACATTCACATTCCAGGTGAAAGAGAAGGGTGGGGTGGGGGTGGGGGGAGGGGAACATGACTTCTCTGAAAATGACTTTATTTACTACTTCCATGTACATATATTAGCTGGAACTTCGTTGCATGACCACATTTACCTGCAAAGATAGCTGGATTCTGTAGCCTTTAACTGGGCATGACTGTGCCTCACTAAAAATGAGGGTTCTGTTACCAAAGAATAAGGAAGAAATGACCATTAGGGGGCAATTAACAGTGCTTTTTCCCACTGTAAATTCTTCAAAATAGAATTTTGAGTATCTGGCTGACAACCCTTTAAGAGCTTCCTATTTCCTTCATGATTCAATCGAAACTTATACATTTACACACACACACACACACACACACACATCTAATCTAATAAAAGAGTAATATGCAAATTAACCATCTCTCCAGGACACCTAAGCCACGCCCACCAGCCAAGCCATGCCCACCAGCCAATCAGAGTGTTTGTATGCAAATTAATCCAGCCAAGACGGCGGCCGGCAGCCATAGAGCTAGAGTAAACAGCAGGCTTCCGTTACAACTGCCTGCCTAGGCTGGCTGGGCCTCTGCTCAAGGCACCAATGTTTCAACTATAGAAGCCACAGAGCTGAAACAAACAGGAGGCTTCCTTACCTGCCTAGGCCTCAGCTCAAATCAACAGTGTTTCAATTATAGAAGATAAATAAACCCCAGAAATCTGATTCCAGCCAGCCTCACTGGGACCTTGGGTCAATGGGAGCTGTGGGCAGCCTGAAAGCCTGAAAACGGCCCTCAGCCCCTCACCCAGGCTGGCCAGGTACCCCAGTAGAGACCCGAATTCTAAAGGGGCTGTGGGCAGCCTGAAAATGGCCCTCAGCCCCTCACCCAGGCTGGCCACAACCCCATGGGATGGAGGTCCTGACTGGGGGACTTGGCCAGCCTGAAAACAGCCATCAGCCCCTCACCCAGGCTGGCCAGGCAAGCCAGCACCTGGTGCACAAAAATTTGTACACTCGGGGTGGTCCCTCAGCCTGGCCTGTGCCCTCTCACAGTCTGGGAACCCTTGGGGGATGTCCACCTGCTGGTGTGCCTGGCCAGCCTGGGTGAGGGGCTGATGGGTGTTTGCAGGCTGGCCAAGACCCTCAGTGGTGACCCTCACCCCATGGGGGTGTGGCCAGCCTGGATGAGGGGCTGAGGGCCATTTTCAGGCTGCCCACAGCTCCCATCAACCCAGCGTCCCAGCCAGGCTAGCTGGAATCAGGTTTCTGGGGTTTACTTATCTTCTATAATTGAAACTTTGTTGCCTTGAGCAAAGGCCTAGTCAGGCAACGAAGCCTCCTGTTTGCTTCAGCTCCGTGGCTTCTATAATTGAAACATTGTTGTCTTGAGCAGAGGCCTGGCCAGCCTAGGCAGACAGTTGCAACAGAAGCCACCTGTTTGCTCTAGCTTCGTTGTTGCCAACCTCCATCTTGGCAGGGTTAATTTGCATACAGCCACTCTGATGGGCTGGTGGGCGTGATTTAGGTGTCTTGGAGTGACAGTTAATTTGCATATTACTCTTTTATTAGATTAGATATATTAAATATTTATTCTACATACTATATATGATGTATAATAATTTTATTAATTTTTGGAAGCCTGCTAGTTGTATTAGGCTAATTTACTACCTAATATTATCATGAAATAAGTTACTATTTATGCAGGAAGATGAATGATTGAGATGGAAATACAGGATGTTTAGAAAATTCAGAGAGATAAACATGGATAATACTTTCCCACATATCTTTGTCAGCACTGGTAGGCAGGAAGTGGTCCCTACAGAACTTCATATCTTAACAGCCTGAACCTATGAATATGTTACCTTGCATGGCAGAAGGGACTTTTCAGATGTGATTAAAGGTAAAACCCTTAATACAGAAGATTACTGGTTCAAATGGAGAACCTTTCCCAGACAGTCAGAAAGAAATCTGAGGAAGGAAGAAGGATCAGAGAGCTGCCATCTTTGAAGATGAGGGAGTGGGTCCGAGATCCAAGAAATGTAGACATCCTGTAAAAGGCAAGGAAATGGTTTCTTCCACAGAAGCTCCAGAAAGAAATTCATCCTGACAACACCTCGATCTTAGTCCAGAAGACCCACAATGGAGTTGTAATCTATAGAACCGGAAGATAATAACTGTTGTTTTAAACCACTTAGTTTGTGGTAATTTACTATGACAGCAATAGGAATTTAGCAGCTCTATTTTCTATTATAGAAAATACTCCACAAAACTTTTTTTTTCTGTCTCATATTGGTGTAGAGTAAAAGTTGACATAGAATAGCCTTGCAGGTAACATAAAAAGGATGTTCATAAAAATAATCTTGTAGCTAACACCATCATTCCCGGCCCTTCCATCACTTGCTGGTAGCATTAAGCCTGTGCAGGGCCAACCTTTGACTTATGGTGCTCTTGACCAGTGAGAAATGGTTGCCTGTTCTTACTTGTGATTAGCTCTCCTTCAAGTGGGTGAATATATTGACAATGAAAGGAATTTTAGAAACTCACAAACATTCATTTACACATCCAATCATTCAGCCCATATTTGAGTCCCTGCCAGGCTTTGGGGCTGTGCCAGACATTTCTTAGGGGTCCTCAGAAACACAGGGTGGGTAGGTAGCTTTAATGCTAACACCTCCTGCTGAAAGTTAGATTTATAAAAGACATCTTGAGAGAGAGAAACCAAGATGACAGTATAGGTGAACACTGGAATGCTGCTGGGCACAACTATTTCAAAACCACAACGAAAAGAAAAAACAGACACCACCCAGACCCACAGGATGGCTGGCTGAGTGGAAATTCTACAACTAGAAAGAGACTGAGACACAGAGGAGGTGCGGAAATAAAGTGCAGAGGTACGGAGGCGCGCGCAAAGAGGCTCGCGGAAAGGGCTGGCAGCATTTTGTACCAGAGTGAGGCACAAGTTCCTGATGGCTCTGAACTCCAGTTCCAGGCGAGTTTCTGGGGACTCAGAATCATATGGGGGAGGAGCTGTACTGTCTGGCACCGTGAGGATCTTCAGAGCGGCTTTCTCTCGGGCCGAGGGTCACTGCAATCCAGTGCCTCTTAGGGCAGGGCTGAGAATGGGCCATAGCTGGTTGCTCCGCCCTGTAGACTCCTAGAGACCCCACCCCACCCAAGCTGCATGCAGAGACTTTTGCATATAAAAGGCTGGGAAGCCCAAGGCAGAAGCTAAATTAGCACCTCCTTGGGGTTCCAAGAAACTGTGTACCCAGTGGTCAGAGCAGGACCACCCAGTCTACAACTCCTCAGACTCATAAGGGATGTACTCAGGGAGCAGACTTATGGGCACCAAAGCCCCACTGAAGCAAGTCTTTCCCCATAAGGGTGTCACCAGCATAGAAGTTCTCCCACCATAGACACAACTGATTAAAGCCACTCTGTCAATGCAGGTAAGCAGCCAAACTGCGGAGACAAAGAAACAGGTCACAAAAGACAGAAATAGAGGAAAGCAAATGACTGGATATAGAGTTCAAAACCATGGTTATAAGGCTTTTCAAGAATATTCTAGAGGCTGCCGATAAATTTACTGAGAATCCTCGAGGATTTGAAAAAGGACCAACTAGAAATTAAGCATTCACTGACTGAAATAAAGAATAATATACAGAGATCCAACAGCAGATGAGAGGATCGCAAGAATCAAGTCAAAGATATGAAATATGAAGAAGCAAAACCCACCCAGCCGGAAAAGCCAAAAGAAAAAAGAATCTAAAAATATGAAGATAGTGTAAGGAGTCTCTGGGACAACTTCAAGCGTACCAATATCAGAATTATAGGGGTACCAGAAGAAGAGAGAGAGCAAGATATAGAAAATATATTTGAAGAAATAATGTCAGAAAACTTCCCCTACCTGGTGAAAGAAATGGACTTGCAAGTCCAGGAAGCTCAGAGAACCCGAAACAAAAGGAATCCAAGGAGGACCACACCAAGAAACATCATAATTAAAATGCTAAGGGCAAAAGACAAAGAGAGAATCTTAAAAGCAGCAAAAGAAAAGCATTCAGTTACCTACAAGGGGGAACCCATACGACTCTCAACTGATTTCTCAACAGAAACTTTGCAAGCCAGAAGGGAGTGGCAAGAAATATTTAAAATGATGAATAGCAAGAACCTATAACCAAGATTACTTTACTCAGCAATGCTATCATTCAGAATTGAAGGTCAGATGAGGAGCTTCATAGACAAGAAAAAGCTGAAGGAGTTCATCACAACTCAACCAGTATTATATGAAACTAGGGTCCTGGTGCACAAAAATTTGTGCACTCGGGCGGTGGGGGTCCCTCAGCCCAGTCTGTTCTCTCTTGCAGTCTGGGACACCTAGGGGGAGATGTCCACCTGCTGGCATACCTGGCCAGCCTGGCTGAGGGGCTGAGGGCCATTTTCAGGCTGCCCACAGCCCCTTCAGGGTTTGTGCACTGGGGGGTGGGAGGGCTGGTGAGTGCAGGCCTGGATGTTTCCCACCAGAGGGCCCATGATTGCACACGCCTGGTGGGCCCCCATCGCTGAGGGGACACACCTGGCGCAGAACTGGGTGGCGAGCCAGGGGCGGACGCTGGTGCAGGATCCCTCAGTGGGGCCCTGCTGCTGAGCAAACACACCCAGGGTGGAGTCGGACAGCGGACTGGCTTCGGATTCTCTGCACTGTGCAGCAGATGCTCCCGCACGCCTTGTGGAGGCCCCTGGGGGGCGGATGAAGGTAGCGGACCCTGGACGGGTGCTCCTGTATGCCCCCGAGGAGGCCCCTGCGCTCCCGCATGCCCCGGGGAGGCCCCCAGGGTGCGGAGCCAGGCAGTGGACCCGGGACAGGCACTCCTGGATGCCCCAAGGAGGCCCCAGGCCGGAGCCCCCCCACTGAGCTGACACACCTGGCACAGCTATGCCGGCTGCAGAGGCTCCCAGTGCAGAGCCGCCCTGCCAGCCTCCATCTTGGCTTGGTTAATTTGCATATAGCTGCTCTGATTGGCTGGTGGGTGTGGCCATGAGCAGAGGCTCAGCCAGTCTAAGCAGGCAGTTGCAACAGAAACCTCTGGTTTGCTCTAGCTCCATGGCTGCTGGCCTCCGTCTTGGGTGGGTTAATTTGCATACAGCCACTCTTATTGGCTGGTGGGCGTGGCTTAGGTGTCTCTGGTAATGGTCAATTTGCATATTGCTCTTTTATTATATTAGATGCTGAAAGGTATCCTTTGAGAAGAGGAAGAAGAAGAAAAAGTAAAGATAAAAATTATGAACAACAAATACATATCTATCAACAAGTGAACCTAAAAATCAAGTGAATAAAAAAAAGTCTGATGAACAGAATAAACTGGTGAATAGAATAGAATCAGGGGCATAGAAAGGGAGTGGAATGACAATTCACAGAGGGGAAGGGATGTTGGAGGTGTGGGAAGAGACTGGACAAAAATTGTACACCTATGGATGAGGACATTGGGGAGGGGATAAGGGCAGTGGATCAGGTGGGAACTGGGAGGAGAGAGCTATGAGGGGAAAAAGGATAAACAACTGTAATAATATGAACAATAAAGATTAAAAAAATAAAAATAAAGACATCTTGATTCCCTCTACATTACTATTTGACATACCTGTTCTCCTATCTTTTTTATTTTAATTGATAGGCAGAGAAATGACTATAAAATGAGGTCTTTATCCATTGTCTTATTTTCACAAAAACTAATGAACAAAAGAGGGATATTATGGGCATTATGGGATTTGCAATTGTAATAACTTCATTTTTACGGCAGAAGCCATTAGCCTGCCTTCAGGACATTCTTAATCTGGCCTCAATCTGCTCTTTGCAGCCTGTTAAACTGCTCAAGATTCAGATAGCCTCAAATCCATTAGCAGTGAAGTTTTCTAGCAAGGACAATGCCTGAGAAATAAGCATCTTCTTATTTCTGTTATTATTTGGGAGATATTTTGGTCAGTTTACTGCATCCTGTTTACTGAATCAACAGGATGAAAACTATCCTATTTCTAATGGGCTTTGATGCAAGAGTCAATTATACAATCACTTTTTCTGGTCATTTATTTCATTCATTCATTCAACTTAATTATTGACTTAGTTTCCATTAGGTACTCTGCTAGTACCAGTGATAATAAATAAATAAAAATTATGCCACCTCTTCTGTTCGTTAACTGTATGACTTCGGAAGTTACTTAACTTTTATTACTTTACTAAAGGCCCAGTCCATGAATTTGTGTACCAGTGGGGTCCCTCTGCTTGACTTGAGGGATCAGGCTGAAACCAGCTCTCCGACATTCCCTGAGGAGTCCCGGATTTTGAGAAGGCGCAGGCCAGGTTCAGGGACCCCACCAGTGCACAGTTGGGACCAGGGAGGGTCACGGGGGGTTGGCCAGCTGGGGAGGGACTGAGGGAGGGCCTCTAGGACATGTCTGGCCTGTTTCACCCAGTCTCGATCGGTTGGACCCCAGCAACAAGCTAACCTGTCTGTTGGAGCATCTGCCCTCTGGTGGTCAGTGCAAGTCATAGCAGTTGAGCGGCCTTAGCATATCATTAGCATATTATACTTTGATTGGTTGAATAAACGGACACTTAGCATATTAGGCTTTTATTAAATAGGATTTTCTCCATCTATAAAATGAGAATAATAATAACCCATAGAATATTGTAAAGATTCATATTTTATGCAATATTTGTTTTCTTAGGCTTCTGTTCATCAGAAACTTGCAAGGCTAATAAAGAGGGAACAATGGGTCAAGTCAACAAGGAATGAGGTGGATTTGTTCAACAGATGTTGATTGAGTGCCTACTATACACAGAGATATTACCCAAGTGTGGGAGGGGAATTCATTAATGTGGATACAGAGTAACACTAGGACATAGGGGTGACACTTAACAGTGCACATTTTGCAAATAAAAGAGAACTTATAAACTCTTCCAGAGAAAGAAAACCCTTCAGAGGAAATTAAGAAGGATCCTGTCAAGTCCCAATTAACTACATACAAATTATTCCCCTTGCAGACTACCCATAGTATATATTCTAGTATAGAAAGCATTGCAATAATCACATTTAATTGTTGTTACATTTTAATTATGCATGTCAGTACAAATTACAAATATTGAAAAGAAAATGAAGATAAAGGGAAAATAAATTAGGAATGTGGAAAAAGAAAAAGATGATATGAAATAGCCAATCTTTCTTCTTAAGAGCAGCCTTCTCATTTTTAAATGTATATATTTGTTTGTGTTGACTGTGTCCCAAATCATTAATAATTCAGTCAGGCTCTGGCATGGTAGCTCAGTTGGTTAGAGCATCGTAGCTATAAGCCAAGGTTGCAGGTTCATCCCTAGGTCAGGGCACATACAAGAATCAACCAATGCATGCATAAATAAGGGGAGCATCAAAACTGTCTATTTCTCTCCTCTCTCTCCCTCTCTTCTCTCTCTCGCTCTCTCCATCCCTATCCCCATCCCCATCTCTCTCTACCTGCCTCTCCCTTTCTTTCTAAAGATCAATAAAAACATATTTAGAAAAAAAAAAGGATGTAAAATTCAGCTTGTTATAATTTACTCCAAGGTCAATAAGCAGCCCCAGTGATGTGGCTACTAAAATACACAATAAAAATAAAATACTCTGAATATCACTTTTATCAAGTGTCTACAACAAGCATTGGTCAGACCACACCTGAGGCATTATATGTGGTACTGAAAAACTAAAACATGGGAAATCAGGTTAGGGATTTGGGCAAGTATTTTATATGTGGAACAATTGAAGGAAAGAAGAAGGAAAGGAGGGAGAGAGGGAGGGAGCCAAAGCAAGAATCTCCTCCCTGTTGTTATGGGTTAGATTATGCTAAAAAGATGTGTTCAAGTCCTAACCCTAGCATTTGTGAATGTGATCTTATTTGGACAAGGTCTTTGCCTATGTAAGATGAGGTCATTAGGGTGGGTCCCCTTGTAAGACAAGAAGAGACACAGAGATAGACACACAGAGAAGAACTGAAGACTTACAAGAATGCCATGTAAGGAGAAGAAAAACTGTGACCCTAAAGACAATATGATTTTAGATTTCTAGCCACTAGAACTGTGAGAAAATAAACTTATGTTGTTTTAAACCACCCAGTTTGTGGTATTTTGTAACAACAGCCCCAGGAAAGGAATTCGCCCAGAAATGCTGGTTCCCAGGCAGTGCCATTCCTGGGACAGCTCTGGGCCTTTACTGAGGCTCCCCAAATGCCAAGTACCCCTTAGCATTTTGTCTGCGTTTCTTCATCCAATCCTCACAATGATCCTATAAAGTAGTTACCAGTTTTAAGTCAAATTAAATAAAGAAATCAAGGTTTAGGTGATGCACTTGCCTAAGACCACACAATTAAGCAGTGAATGGGAGGAACAGAAACAAGCTAATGCTGGGTTTAACCACAATGCTACACTTTCTTTGGATAGAAAGGGGGGCTATGCACTAGTCAGCGAGCTAAAACTAGATAGGGAGGATGTCTCAGAGGCAGCATCTAGGAGCTGCAGTAGCTCTTTGAGAAAGACGGAGGACATGAATGCAGCCTCAGACTGTCTTCTGGGGACCCTTGTGCAGAGCATGGGAACTGAGTTGTGCATAGAGCATTTGAAAAGGGTAGACAGAGAGATAGGTATCAAGCAACACCTCTCAAATTCAAAAGAAACCGAATATGTGTGGACATTAGGACTGATAAGGGAGATCCAAAAAGGTTTCTAGAAAGAATAGAGAAAGTAAATAAAAATGAACCATTTAGTACTAGACTCTTATCAAAATAAGGGGGAAAATTTCATCAGCGTTGTCTTCAAAGTGCCAACATGTCAATGAGCGTAAAAAAATATATGATGCCTCTGTTGTCCTCAATAATTCTTAAACTCTGACCCTGTTTCCTTCCTTGCGTGTAGTGCATATGAGCTTCTCACCAGCCCCCTGATCACTTCCCCCTGGAAAGTCCTGAGCTGTTTTTTCTGTCACCTGCTATTTCCTGCACAAACCAGACTTTGAAGTACAGAGCCTTACTCTACCATGCATATCCTGCCCTTTTTTTTTAAATCTTCACCTGAGGATATGTTTTTATTGATTTTTAGAAAAGAAGAAGGGTTGGGGAGGAGGGGGGGGGAGAGAGAGAGAGAGAGAGAGAAACCCGCAACCTAGGTATGTGCCCTGACCAAGAATAAAACCAAACACCTTTTTTTTTTTTTACTTTTTTTTTTTTTTTATTTTTTTTTTTTTTTTATTACATAAAGTTTTACAAAGGTTGGTACATATATCTCTTTTTTCCCCTGCCCTTCCGCCCGCCTCCCCTACCCCCCAGTGTTTTGTGTCCATTATTTATGCTTAAATGTATGCACCAAACGACAAGTGCTGGAGTGGATGCGGAGAAAAAGGAACACTCGTGCACTGCTGGTGGGAATGCAGACTGGTGCAGCCACTATGGAGGACAGTATGGAGTTTCCTCAAAAAATTAAACATGGATCTCCCTTTTGACCCTGTGATCCCACTTCTGGGAATATATCCTAAGAAACCAGAAACACCAATCAGAAAGGACATATGCATCCCTATGTTCATGG
>PVJC01025800.1:0-11564 GCA_004026665.1 Murina feae | reverse complement strand
GGATACAGAGGAAGAGCAGCATCAAACAGACTGTCTAATTACAGATCAGCCAAAGACCTTTTGATTCATGGGAAGATGCTCCAAACAACTGAGCCACCAGGCGGGTCTTGTCTTTTTTCTTAACTGTAGGTGTCATCATTTATTGGTAACTTGTTAGAAATAAAAGAAATTCTAAATTAATTGTAAAGATACTTCACATAAACTACAAACACACTAATTTTAGTGTTTAATAGATTAATTTTTTAGAACAGTTTGCAGTTTGCAGCAAAATTGAATGAAGATTGCTGAGAATTCCTAGAAACCCTCTTCCCCCTATACATGTGCAACCTCCCCCACCATCAGCACCCCCACCAGACGGTGCATTGGTTACAATGGTGAACCTACAGAGACACATAATATCAGTTTACATTAGGGTTAATCCTTGGTTTTGTATATTATATGATTTGGATAAATATGCAATGGCATGTATCTGCCATTATTGTATCATACAGAACACTGCCCTAAAAATCCTCTGTGCTCTGCTAGTTCATCCTTCCTTCCCCCCTAATTTCTATCAGTCACTTCTCATTATACTGCCTCCATAGTTTTGCCTTTTCCAGAATTTCATATAGTTGGAATTATACAGTAAGTAGCCTTTTCAGATTTATATCTAATTTTGTTTTAATGATGGGAAAAAATGTTAAATGTTTAATGGAAGAATTTAGGGTCAGTGACATTGTGAAAGCAAATGTACCATATTTTTCCATGTATAAAATGCCCCCATGTATAAGATGCCCCCCTTTTCCAACCCAAAATTAAGAAAGAAATATTTCAAACATAAAATAGAACACATTTTTAGTAATTACTGCAGGTAATCTTTACATATCAGTACTATGATATTATGCAGTATATCACCTTATTCAGCCTTTGTTGCATCACTACTCTCTTCCTTCATCACTATTAGTTCAAAGCATATCAATTTCTTCAACTTCTATTGTATCACTGCTGTCTTCAGGGTCACTCTGTGTGTGTATGTGTGTGTGTGTATAATCATCCTCATAAATTGGTGGCATTTTCTGAGCTAATAACTTTGTTTGTGTTCTCATGGCCAACCCTTATCATGAAATTGAAGCACCATTTTGCCTTTCCTGTAAAATCAACAATGTTCATTTTGCTTGCAAACATCCTTGCCTGACATAGAATAAGTTTGGCTTACACATAAACCACTCTGGCACTGCTCCATAATCCAAGTCTTAAGCCTCTGCTCCAAATTTGCCCATTTTGTTGATTTTCCTCTTAAGGCCGCCTTCTTTTTTGGCATCTTAAGGAGTTCTTCCTGTTTTCTCCACTGTCTGATCATACACAGTGGGAGGAGGTTCAAATTGTCTTTCTGTAGCTCTGTTTCCATGCTCTCTTGCATAGCTGAATTTGAATTTTGCAGAGTAAGACAATCACTGGTATTTATCTTTTTATTTTTTGATGTCTTTATGGACTTAGAATGCTCCGGTCCCTGTTGCATCTGTGAACTCTTCACCTCCACCTCCAATTACGACATCAGCTGACATCTTATCTAATAAAAGAGTAACATTGAAATTGACTGTTTCTACGGGATGCCTAAGCCACGCCTACCAGCCACTCAGAGCGGCTGTATGCAAATTAACCCAGCCAAGATGGAGGCTGGCAGTCACGGAGCTGAGTAAATAGGCAGCTTTTGTTGCAGCAGGAGTAAAACTGTCTGGCAGCCACTGGGTTTCTCCCGGCTCTAAGCAGCAACATATTTGCAGCATTGTCTCAATTATAGAAGCCTCGGGCCTGACTACTAAGGCAACATTCTTTCAATTATAGAAGCCACAAGCTGAAGCAGACAGAAGGCTTTGTTACTGCCTAGGCCTCAGCTTAAAGGAACAGTGTATCAATTATAGAAGATAAATAAATCCCAGAAACCTGCTTCCAGCCAGCCTTGCTGGGACATTGGGTCAGTGGGAGCTTTGGGCAGCCTGAAAGCCTGAAAATGCCCCTCAGCCCATCACCCAGGCTGGCCACACCCCAATAGGGTGAGGGTCCACACTGGGGGGGGCTTGGCCAGCCTACAAACAGCCATCAGCCCCTCATCCAGGCTGGCCAGGTACCCCAGTAGGACCCCAAAACCTGAAGGGACTGTGGGCAGCCTGAAAATGCCCCTCAGCTCCTCACCCAGGATGCCCAGGCACCCCAGTAGGGACCCAAAACCTGAAGGGGCTGTGGGCAGCCTGAAAACGGCCCTCAGCCAATCACCCAGGCTGGCCACACCCCAATAGGGTGAGAGTCCACACTGGGGGGCTTGGCCAGCCTGCAAACAGCCATCAGCCCCTCACCCAGGCTGACCAGGCACACCAGCAGATGGACATCCCCATAGGGGTCCCAGACTGTGAGAGGGCACAGGCTGGGCTGAGTGATCTCCGGAGTACACAAATTTTTGTGCACTGGGCCCCTAGTAAGTAATAATAAGGCTAGTGATTGAAGGAAGCCTCTTTGACAAAGTATGGGCAGCTACACACCCTCACAGCTCCCTCCTTGGCTGACTTCCATATATAAGATACTCCTTGATTTTCAGCCTAACAATTTTAGAAAAAAAATAATGTCTTATACATGGAAAATATGGTATTTAGTTTCCTCTTCTTGCAATTTAAATCAGACGCAAGTGTTCTTTGAGCTAGCTATTCATCTTCTGATGAGATCCTAGCTGAAAGTCCAGTATGAAAAGAGATTAAATGGAGCATCTTGAGGTGAAGGGAGGCAGCAGGTAAGGGCCCCACCACATATACCCATCTTTCACAGATTACCCTGGACAATAGGGATGAAGGACTTTCATAAGCACAGCATTAACCACAGATTTAAGAGAATAGGACTTTAAAAATATAGTGAGTTAATCATAGACATGTAATAAAAATGCACTTTTCATAACAAAATGTAAAAAGCAGTCCATAAACTTTTCAGTGTTTAATCTGATTTATGCTTTTTAATCCCTTGGCATATAGTTCCTTGTGTTTGTTGAAAAGCTGATATTTTTAGACCAAAGATACTACTAAGAGTCAAAATTCAAATTAAAGTGAACATCTTTTACAGGGTGAATGCACGAAATCACTATAAACTACATCCTTTCCAAATTAAAATTAAAGTTTGTGTGTGGTGTTTTTAATTGAAGTTTAATTGATTGGTATACAGATTGAAGTCCATAAAAAGTCTCTATAATCTTTGCACCAAAGTTTATGTTGTAAACAGTTACGATAAATGTCAAAAAAAGAGAAAGGAAAACTAAAGATTTTTATAAAGGAAAATAGATGACAAGGGATATCTACATGAAGTAAATGGTGTTTTTAAGATACTTCATTGATTTAAATTCATGTAATAAGACAGTGGGGTTTTTTACTCAAGACAGGTTGACATATTTAAAAGTAGTTTTGATGATTTGGAGATGTCTGAAGACTGTATTTCCTTTCCAATTTGAATTATTTATAATCCCATGGTTAATTACACAGAGTAAAACTGAATTACTAATAAATGCCAGGGAAAGCAATTTATATTGACATTCATCTCCAAAGTTGGCTCCCATGTAATCACAGGTTTTCCAAGGTTTAACATTTACTATAATAAGAAAAATTATAGTAAATTATATATATTAGAAAGGATAGAAGAAATACCTTCAAAAAATAAATGTACATAATCATATTTATTATATTTAGTTTTAGATAAATTTTTTAAAGATTTCCACTTCTTGAGGATAATTTTTTGAGCATGAAAAATGGACAGTGTTCTGCTTTCCCAATGGGCCTATTCCTTAATCACATCCAACTTGAGTGAGTGGTGGTAGCAACTTCTCTCATACTCAGAAAACTTCTGAAGGTCTGGTTAGAAGAGTTGAAATACTGTAGACATCAGCAGCTAAATAGAGTTTTTTTAAAGAGTGTTTTATTTAAAGCTTAGAAAACTAGAAAAAGTATGATTTTAAATATTGCGGAAAACATCAAACAGCTTTTAGATTCAAAAGAATTGCCAAGTATAGGCTAGTAAATTGGCTAATATCATCATTCTTGCAACATAAATTTCTAAACCCAAGGCATTCCTTTGCACACATGCAATATCTCCAGCATTTCTTGGAGTAAAATAAGCTGAAAGGCTCTTTCGTGATTCAGAAATAACTGCTGGTACTGGCAAGGGAGTTCTTTCTTCAGCATACAGTAAGCAGACCTCAGAGTCAAGCTAAAGGAATTTCCAGAACCAGTCAGATCAGTGGCTTTCCAGCCTCTGTGCCTGTTTTGTATAATCTCTACTTATTAGAGAGGTTATTATTCTAAATGGTTAACTTACAAAGTCGTTTTAATGAACAAGCACTGAATTTTGCCACCACCTATAATGTGGCCTTGAAGCTGCTGCTTGGTCTTTCAGAGCCTGTTTCTTCAGCTGGTATAATGACACAAAAACTCAGTTATCCCTCTTCAGTAGGAATTGAACTGGTGTGTTACTTATTTTTGAGATTCTCTAAGGTACTAACTAGCTTAGTTACCAAAATTGAGCTCTCGATCAAAATTGAGCTCTCAGGTCTCAGAATTGCCATATCGTGGAAGATCACATGGTGGTGATAAGCAGTAAGTGAATTAAAACATAAAAGTTACACTTCCAAAACCAGAAGCAATCTGATCCATATACTTCAAGATTTTTTTGGTTGTTTGCTTGTTTTTACTTAGGAAGACAGAAGAAATTACAGATATAATCACCAGCTTGGAAGTCATGAATTTAGATGTATATGACCACCTGTCACCACAAATTGCCAGAGATATATGTCTCAGAATCTATAATGGGTTATTTTGCTGTAGTTAATCCTCACCTGAGGGTATTTCTTCCATTGATTTTCAGAAAGAGTGGAAAGGAGGGAGAGAGACAGAGAGAGAGAAACATAGATGTGAGAGAGCTACATCGATTGGTTGCTTCCCATACGTGCCGAACAGGGCTGGGGATCGATGGAACTTGCAACCAAGGTACCTGCCCTTGACCAGAATTGAACCCGGGCCCTTCAACATTGTATCCAAAAAGTCCTAATCAATATTAACAAAATACCGTTTTATAGTTAGAATATGTATCAGGAACCAAAAAGGAGGGAGAAGCAGATAATATTTTACTTTGATTTAACCAAGAAACCATGTTTTAAGTGGAAATGGTCTTGAAACCCAACATCACTGAGTGAGTTTCTAAACATAAGAGAAAATCACTTAGAAAAATCCATGAAAAACATATTATCATAACATTTAACTGAGATTAAAAATAAGCATGGAATCTGTCTGGGTCCTCTAGCACCTACACGCATAGAATTTTGTAGTCACTTGCTTATAGGAAAACTCAAACCATGCAAAGGAGGTATTTAAAGGTATTAAGGTGAATAACAAAAGAGCTTTCAAAATACCTTCCTATTCTGATCAAAAGTAAAGGCAGCTGCCTATTTCTAGTTAGAGAGATTTTCAAGGAAAAGTATAACTCATTCAAAAGGTTTTCTTTTCTCACATGGGTCTGAGAGTTATTTGGTTTAATCTGAATCACCCTTAGTGTCCTTCAGAGCTATAAATTTTACTTTTCCACACAATTGCTTCAAAACCAGGAAGATCAGAGCTTTGAAAGCAATTTTATACCCAATTTACCAATACGAGTGTGTGTGTATGTGTAATGTGTGTGTGTGTGTGTGTGTGTGTGTGTGTGTGTAGTGACCCAGGTCTGATTGCCTCTGGTGGGGAAAACAAAATGCATGCTAAAGCTTACAGAGCAATGGGGGATCCAAATGATCTTGAAAACCAACTTCACCGAGAGTGAGTTTCTAAACAGAAGATAAAAACTCTCAGGAAATCTCATGAAACAAATAAATTATTATACCATTTCACTGTCAGTCCCAATAATAGTCTTAGTTATAATATTTTAAGTCCTCCTAAAAAGGGTAAATGTTTCCTGATAGCTTCTAAAACAGGTTGCTTAAGAAATCATAAAATGATGAAATGATATCTAACTTGAGATCATTCCACCTCAATTTCTGCCTTTTGTAGAAACATTATATGTGACATTCCATTTAGGGACTCCGGTAGCCTATTCTGGTGCCTCGGTATCTCATGCAGCTGGTCAGAGCACTGATCAATATGTTGGAGGCTTTGTAGCTCCTTTGAGTCATAGTTGTCTTCCTATAACTCAGATTCAGTCATTCTAACTCTTCCCTGTGCAGGGGAAAAAAATACAGAAAACATATACTTGTTATTTCCAAGCCCTTCAAGTATATGAAAATGATGGTCATCTTTGAAACAGCTCCAGACTGAAAATTCCCAGTTCCCAGAGCAGTTCTAGAATCTTACTTTCCCTGATACCAGCACTCTTGTCAGTGTTTTCCTGACTATGACAACCACAAACACAGACATTCACATATGTCTTAACTCAGGCCAAATGCAGCAGAACTATACATATCTTGCTTCATTTTGGACACTAGATCCATCAATGCATTCCAACAGATTAACTTTTTATAAAACTTTATTTAGTTCACTGCTGGCAGGACTTTGGTGTAAAGTCTTCTAACCATTTTTACATGAAATGAATTTTGTCCAAGCATTTCTTTCTATTTTATACTTAGGATTCAGATCAGAAAATTTTCCACTTAATCCTACTAGATTACATATTGTTGTTTTATTCTTCTAACCTAATAGTCAACCATATTAATCTTGCTAAAAACTATGAAAATGTGTAAGTTTGACCCATCTGCAAATTTAATAAGCATAGCTTCTCTCCAAGTTATTATGTTACCTTTATAACAACTTGGTTATAATTTAACAGGAATGAAGCAAAGGGGAGACTAAATGATATAGGCATGCCATTTATACAGCTTTGCTAAGAAGCTACAGTTCACATTCTCTAAATTCGTTCCCTGCAGACTGATGGGGGAAAGAACTGGACAATAGACCCATGCCCAATAAAGTCTGGGTGATGTGGGAAGATGCTTAGCTGTCAGTCACACCTGAGAGCAAATCAGTGGCCAAATTAGGTGTGGCCACTGCAAGGGTACGGAATCTGAGATACCTAATTCCTGGACAAAGAAAATTCTGTCTCTTGCGCTCTTGGCCCTCTTGTTCTCCTAAGACTCCTGTTGCAGGGGGCTCGCACACCCTGCATTCTCATACATGGCCCATAGCCATGTGGACTCCACACAATGGATTAATGGACTTTAGCCTGATGCTACATTGGACCCATCTCACCTCGGAATGGAAACTCTGGACACTGGTTCTACTTTTAGCACTACTAAATCCCCAGCTCATATTTTCCAGGACTGGTTTAAAGGATGTGGAACTTGCAAACAGAGAAATACAATTCCACCCAAATAAAAATCATTCATTCTGTGCAAGTGTTAGAAAATTCCTTTTGTGAAGATTTTGCAAGAACCCCACTCACACTAATGAAGGAGGAATTATTCCCACCCAATCTTCTGGCAACAATTGCTCACAGTATTAAGCATAAGAAGGCCAAAAACAGACATGTGACACACCAATTAAAGATGGTCAGTGCACTGAGCATCTCTGTCACTCATCTATGTCCCAGCATGTCAGCTCAATCACATGATCAGCTCAATCACATGCTTTTCTGGAATGAAGATTTACTCAGTGTGGAACTTTCCCTGTCTGTCAATCTCCATGCAGAATAACTTCTAGACATCATACTTTTTACTTCTAAATGCTAATGGATCTTTTACTTAATGGAAGAACAAGAACTCTGGCTTCTCATTCTCATTTGTTTATTCATTCCACCATTTTGAAAATCAAAACAGCATAATAACTTTTTTCTTCAGAAATATTTAATATTAAAGTGTAAAATGTTGCCTATCTATTACAGGCAAGCCACCATGGGCACTCATATTAAGTAAACCAGGGGCCCGGTGCACAAAAATTTGTGCACTCAGGGGGGTCCCTCAGCCCGGCCTGTGCCCTCTCTCAGTCTGGGACCCCTTGGGGGATGTTCACCTGCTGACGTGCCTGGCCTGCCTGAGTGAGGGGCTGATGGCTGTTTGCAGGCTGGCCAAGACACCCAGTGGGAGCCCTCACCCCATTGGGGTGTGGCCAGGCTGGGTGAGGGGCTGAGGGCCGTTTTTAGTCTGCACACAGTCCCTTCAGGGTTCATGCACTGTCGCGTGGGGGGGAGGGGAGCTGGTGAGCCGGGCGGCCCATGATCACACATGCCTGACGGGCCCCCGCCGCTGAGCGGACACACCTGGCACGGAGCCGGGCAGCAAACTGGGGACGGGCGCTCCATGCCGGGTGGCAGACGCACGTGCATGGCCCCTGCTGCTGAGTGGACACACCCGGTGCTCGGTGCCGGGCGGCTGACACGCAAGGCCCCACAGGCGGCCCCTGTCACTGAGTGGACACACCCGGTGTGGAGCCAGGCAGCTGACTATCGTACATAGGCAGCAGTGGACACAGCTGGGGTGAGGGGACTGGACACCGCCATCTTGTGGCTATGGGCATGTCCATCTTCATCTCAGAATGATGGTTAATTTGCATATTACTCTTTTATTAGATAGGATGAATGGCAGTATGATAATTCTACATTGACTCCAGATATTCCAAAATGTTCATGATACATAAAGAAGAGATGTTATTTTTAAAAAATAATTAAAAGGACATGAAAATGACAGCACATGGAAGAAGCAGTATTTCATGTTTCTAACAAGATCATCTGCCTATGGGCAAGATTTCTGTCAAATCTTAACTGAGAAGAAAATAATGTTAAGAGACATATGCCCATGTTTACAAGCTGAGGGAAATTGACAAGTGACTTAGTATTGCTAGTACTTTTACAGGCAACTGTTGTACATAATAGGGAAAATTAAAATTAATAATTACCTTTATAGTATGTCATTGTTTTAAATGTGTTTGGAATTTCTTAAAAGCTCATTCCAAATAATAACTTGTGCTTGGCCAGAACATCTAAACAGTTGAAGGAGGTAAGGCTCAGCTATTTTGCAAAGTGAAAAACTTTGATAATAACAAATTTTTTCTCCACATGCAAACACTATTGGCGACATTGTGTTTATAGCTCAATTTGTAGATAATCCCTCAAGCTATACTTTTATTTTTTTTAGGCATGGCCATTATAAAAGTCTTCTTCCATTTGGCCTTGGAACCGCTTGGAACTTGAAATTGTTATTTGCTGCCTGCCAATTACAGAATAATTTAAGGTTTGATGCTTTCAGGCACAGTTCTTGGAATACACAAAAGGAATATATTAAGGTGGAATGTGTAGTATTTTCTCTGCACTGCACAGTTTCAATAGATTGCATACAATTATATCTAAATTGCTAAACAAATCAATGGCCAAAAAAAAGTCTTTCCTCTAAGGAAGTGTTTTGTGATGGTTTTACTATTCTTTCTTTCTTTTTGGTAGGAGCATAGAAAATATTTTCAAAAAGATTCATGTTGTTTGCCACTGACTGATTTGGACCTATGAATATGTGATGGGTGTAAATACAGATAACATTTTAACATAAAATTTAAATTTCTAGGAAACAAAGCAAAATGTGATTTTTAAATCAATTTGGGATAATTGAGAAGAAGAGAGTTATGTTTCCCAGATCTTTTAAACTCTAAAATGTAATAGTTTTTCTTCTTTGTGTATTTGTGTCTGAATTATTCAGCATTTACAGTGCAAGGCAGAAAAACTGTAAAGCAAAGTAAATTTGTGGTTTGAAGGAGTCATGTACAAACTTGAGGGCTGAAAAAGCTTTTCATTGGGACAGTAGAGGGAAATGTGCTGATTGCCATGAGGATAAAAAAGGAAATGAATTATTTATATATTCTCTGTCATCCAGTCTGTAACACCTGGGAGGCACTCAGGCGGTTTGTTACCACACACAAAGTTTTCCTCATAGCTAATCACAAACATACTTGGATTCCAAAAAATGGTTTTATAAAATTATTTTCTTGCCCACCTGGTATTGCTCAGTGGTTGAGCATCAAGCTATGAATCAGGAGGTCACAGTTCAATTCCCAGTAAGGTATGTACAGAGGCAGTCAATCAATGAGTTTTTCTTGACTCTTCCCACCTGGGTGCCTTGGATTTGCTCCCAAGAGTTCCTTTTTCCAATTTTTTTATATTTTCTAATTCACTCTCCAACACACAACATGACTACACAGCAATTAGGTTTGACATGCTTGCACTACAGAAACTAAACCAATTTACAGGAGAAAAGGACTGAGCTGATCTAGAAAAGATAAAAGAACAATGGGATAGAAGGGCAGTAAGACTTTAAAGCAAGCAAATGAAATATTTTCAGGGGAGAAAATGAGGGGAAGTAATTGGTCAGCGAAATATGGGGCAAGACAGGAATGAGGGTAACTTTAAGATATCCCACATTGGCTCAGACAACATAATTTTCTCTCTGGTGCTTTTTTTCCAAAATCCTCTGTAAAGTTTTAAATTACCTTTCAAGAATTTGTGGAACTCAGATTTAGGTTTATTTCAAATGTTATACTATCACAGGAATCAGCCCCCAAGTGACCTAGAATAATTTTAAATATAATAAAAGCTGTTGTGTGAGTAGAAGAGATATCATTGCATTTTAACCACAATTTTGCAATTACACAGAAGAAAAAGAGGAACAATAAGCAGAAAGACAATAATGGTATGATGACTTAACTGAGTGCATTTGCATTTATGTAATTTACTTGTAAATTATTAAATATTATTCCTTTATATATTTGGTGGTTATAAATATTCCTAGTACTGAGAAGCATGGTTATTCAGTTAATTGCTATTTGAATACTATAGGTAATTTTTTTCCAAATTTTAGGTAATTATTTTATTTTTTTAATATATTTTATTGATTTTTTACAGAGAGGAAGGGAGAGGGATAGAGAGTTAGAAACATCGATGAGAGAGAAGCATCGATCAGCTGCCTCCTGCACACTCCCCACTGGGTATGTGCCTGCAACCAAGGCACATGCCCTTGACCAGAATTGAACCTGAAACCCTTGACTTCGCAGGCTGACGCTCTATCCACTGAGCCAAACCGGTCAGGGCTAGGTAATTATTTTAATTGACTGTCCTAAAAATGATCATTGAATCATTTATTCATCACTCAGCAATAAGTGTTCATTATCCGAAGTGTGTTAGGCACAATTCTGTGCATTGAAAATATAACAATAAAAAATATTGTCTGTCCCATTATGTTGACAGAGTCTGGTGGAATTAAGAAAAGTTTTTTATTCATAGAAATCTTAGTATAAAAAATTTAAAATAGTGAAAAAAGGAAGAAAAAACAATCATATGTATAAGTATTGTGTGTGTACTATATATGTGTATATATCTATATATCTATATATATACTAGGAGCCCGGTGCACAAAAATTTGTGCACTCAGGGTGGAGGGAGTCCCTCAGCCCGGCCTGTGCCCTCTCACAGTCTGGGACCCCTCAGAGGATGTCCTATGATGGCCCCAGTCTGCCAGGCGCCTTTTGTGTGTGTGTGTGTGTGTGTGTGTGTGTGTGTGTGACCACTGGGGACCTGCCCCCAGCCACATCTGAGGCTCAGAG
>PVJC01025799.1:0-24584 GCA_004026665.1 Murina feae | reverse complement strand
GATGTCAACTATCAACTGCTGCCTCTCTTTCTTCTAAAGTAGATTAGGCACTCCTTATATTCTCTCTCAAAAGTGTTCTTTCATGTTTTTGTGTATTTTCACATACTGTTCCCTTTACTTAGAATCTTTTTTTCCCAATCCTTGCTTGCTAACTCCCACCTACTCATCAAGACCCACTGAAGTATTTCTTCTTTTTTTTATTTTATTTCTTCTTTCTGGAGCACTTCCTTGGACCTTCCTACCCTACATACCCCTTTTGTGCACTGGTGGGGGTCCCTCAGCCTGGTCTGTGCCCTCTTGCAATCCAAGACCCCTCGGGGGATGTCAGACTGCCAGTTTTTGGCACCATCCCAACAGGTCAGGCTGAGGGACCCCACTCATCCACAAATCCATGCACCAGGCCTCTAGTATGCATATAAAATCTTCTGTTAATCTCTTCCTGCCCTTCCTCTCCCCTCTTCCCTCTGAGATTCATCAGTCTGTTCTATGTTTACATGCCTTGGTGTTGAGCGTCTGCCTCCTGGTGGTCAGTGCACATCATAGCTACCAGTCAAACAGTTGAACAAACAGTCACTTAGGCTTTTATATATATAGAAGACTAGGGGCCCGGTGCACAAAAATTTGTGCCCTGGGGGGGTGGGGGTGAGGTGAGGGTCCCTCAGCCTGGCCTGTGCCCTCGGTGAGGGGCTGAGAGCCATTAGTGCAGGCCTGGACGTTTCCCACTGGAGGGCCCATGATTGCACATGCCTGGTGGGCCCACACCACTGAGGGGACACACCTGGCGCAGAGTTGGGTGGCAAGCCAGGGGCAGAATCCCTCGGTGGGGCCCTACTGCTGAACAAACACACCCAGGGTGGAGCTGGGCAGTGGACTGGCTTCGGATTCTCCGCACTGTGCAGCAGACGTTCCCGCACGCCCTGTGGAGGCCCCTGGGGGGCGGATGAAGGTAGCGGACCCTGGATGGGTGTTCCTGGACACCCTGAGGAGGCCCCCAGGGCAGAGCCAGGCAGCGGACCCAGGACAGGCGTTCCTGGATGTCCCGCAGAGGCCCCTGGGGGGCAAAGCCAAGCAGCAGACCCAGGACGGCTGCTCCTGCACACCCTGCAGAGGCCCCGTGCTCCTGCATGCCCCGGGGAGGCCCTCAGGGGGTGGAGCCAGGCAGTGGCCCCCGGACAGGTGCTCCTGGATACCCTTCGGAGGCTCCCGGGGGCGGAGCTAGGCAGCAGACCCAGGACAGCTGCTCCTGGACGCCCCAAGGAGGCCCCAGGCCAGATCCCCCCTCCCACTGAGCTGACACACCTGGCACAGCTATGCCAGCCGGCCGTGGAGGCTTCCAGTGCATAGCCGCCCTGTCAGCCTCCATCTTGGCTGGGTTAATTTGCATACAGCCATTCTGATTGGCTGGTGGGCGTGGCTGTGAGCAGAGGCTCAGCCAGCCTAGGCAGTCAGTTGCAACAGTTTGCTCTAGTTCCATGGCTGTTGCTCTAGTTCCATGGCTGTTGGCCTCCATCTTGGCTGGGTTAATTTGCATACAGCCGCTCTGATTGGCTGGTGATAATGGTCAAATTTGCATGTTTCTCTTTTATTATAGAAGATATGGGCACCTTATGGTTACTCACTAATTTTGCATTAATGAATGAGTTCATTAATTAATGTTCTAATGATGCTAAGACAGAGAGACATTAAGATATTTGTCCAAATACACTGAATGAATCAGGGGTAGATCCAGGAATAGATTCTGGTGCACCCTAGTCCTCTCTATTCCTCAGATGCCTAGATCATGACTCACTGTTTATTAACAAGGGACGATGGAAAGATTTTAATTTTTCTTACATAAAATTACCCACCATAGCCTCTATCCAGTATATGCCACTGTCTGGCTTTTAGGAGGGAAAAAATGGGTCTTGATACTTTAGTTGTATTTTGGGGGGGAACATTCTTTAATCTGAAGCACAATATGCCCAGAATAGATTCCAGCAGCACTGGTATTTGAATAAGGGAACTAAACTAAAAATGGCATAAGTAACTCAAAAGAGAGTCTTTCTTCTTACTCTCTTCTAAAGTAGTGGATTAAACACTTCTTATTCTTTCTTACCATGAATTAAAGATTTGTCTGGAAATTTTAGCTAAGATGTCCCTTCAAGTCCTGGAAAAAACCCTAGCATTTACTTAAAAGTGGTAAATTGAGTCATCCGTATGTTTAAATTTTTTGCATAATATAATTCTACAGTAACTTTGACTTTGAGAAATCTTTAATCCTTTTTTTCCCCTCTGGATTCTCTATAGAAGCACTCAAGAAACATCTATCATGTGAGTCCTATTCTTCAGACCATACATTATAAGGCAGTAAAACCC
Source organism: Murina feae (assembly GCA_004026665.1). Lineage (NCBI taxonomy): Eukaryota > Metazoa > Chordata > Mammalia > Chiroptera > Vespertilionidae > Murina > Murina feae. The sequence continues at coordinate 22,229 of PVJC01025799.1, read as the reverse complement.
ATTTCCTCATAAGTAAGAAAGATATTATAAACCCATAAAAAAGTTAAACATTTGGGCAAGTAGAAAACATACAAAGATTAATAGCAAACTGTATAAGATTTATGAAATTGCATCTTCTTGAGCCTATCTTAGTGTATTCAAAAGAATCCCCAATCTCATTTTGATAGCCTTGGAAAATAGTGATTATTTTAGTAGGTTTTCTTGATGAAATAGCACAGGAGATTAGGTAATATAGTGCATTACAAAATTTCCTAAATATTTTCTTCTGATATTTCAGATTCACTCTAGGATTCTCACTTTCATGGAAGCCCTTCTATCACAATCCACTAACTCCCCTTGCCACCATATTCACCCCATCCACCCTGTGTTCTCTGCCTCCCATCCTCTGCTCCTCACATTACAACCCATGACCCTCCACACTGAACAGAGCTCTCAGGGAATTGCCTTATTTCTTTGTTCTGATTGCTCATCACAGAAAGAGCAGCTCTTCTGAAATTCTGGTGAATAAAATCCCCCATTCTGTTAAAAGTGATAACGCAATATATGACCGAATATGTAAAAAAGAAAATGGACCAATGAAATTCACTGTTGTAAAATCACTCTGGATTAAAATGTTTGAAGGAAGACTTTAGGGAGGAGGAGAGAGAAAAAGAGGGATAATACACAGCTAAGATGAAATGACAAAGAAGTGGTATTCTAGGAGAGATGAGCATATGAATAATATCAAATGAATCGGGAATGAATGGGGAGTTGGGCAATTAATTCTGATGTGTTGGAGAAAGAAGGTCACGAGAGACTACTGAAAAGTTAGCTGTAAATCTAGGATGCCCAAGACATTTACAGTTCATGGGCATTTTTGATCCCATGATTCTTTAGGTCCTGACAGTCATCATAGATGTTTTGTTGCTAAGTGACACAAAAAAAGATAATGTGAAAAAAGAGGAATCGAAGAGGAGACACATAGGAGAGGAATATCCTAAAAGTGAGAGTTGTTGGCTCAGACATAAAATAATGTAAGACGTGGAATGTATGGATGAAAATGGGGAAAAAATAGCTTCTGTCTTTTTGTTATTTCTACTCACACTGATAGTTTCACAAAGAAATTATTCAGACGTCTCATTTGGGAAATGTAGTATCAACAATAATTATTTAAATTATTTATTCTTATAAAGATGCAAATAATAAAAGGATAAACTTGTCTATTTTATTTTATTAATTTATTTTTTAGCATTCCCGTTACTACCTATGGTAGAAACAAGAGGCATAGAATGATTTGATGACTGTGTATGTATTTTTTAACATTTTCAAGTGGGTGTTTGTTGTTGTTGGTTTGTTGGTTTGTTTTTACAGAGGCTGGGAAATGTGATCTCCATTCTGAACAGCTAACTCTTAGAGAAAATTTGGTAGCTCTGTAACTAACAGAAGGAGAATTTTCTCTTCCAAATTCTGAAGGATTATTGGGGTGGGGTGGGGGCGGGGAGTGAAATGGAAGCTCTTTCACAGCAGGAATCCCTTCTGTGGGCCCTTCATGATGGAGAGTTCTTAAACCCTTCGCCATTTAGTTATTCTCGGATGTTATTCTCACCAACCCTAACGACTGAGTCAGGGATTGACCCTGTTTCTACTTTCCACTTCATTCTTCTACATTTTCTGAGATCCCAACACCATCAGGTGATGGAAACCCTGTCACAAAATAAAACAGAAACTCAAAGAGAACCTCCAGGTTTATCGCAGTTCCCATTATTAACATGAGTCGAAGTACAAACTGCTTGATGATTCAGACAAGGTGGCCCCTTGACTCAGGATGCTCACAGACTAAAATGGGAGTTGACAGCTTGTGAGGAAAAATGTCAATCCCCGTAACAGTTCAGGAATTAAGCTCTATAAGTTAAGATGAGAGCATCCTCATATTACTCTATGACCACTTAGAAAGCCTCTCCCTCCTTTTCCCTCAGAATGGCTAAGACTTTTGCCAGAAAAAAAATGGACAATACAAAACTTGGGGGTTACTGTGGACACACTTGCTGGACAGTGAATGCACAACGTTGCTATTTTCCAAAGATACTTTTTATTTGATCCCAAGAGCGAACTGAAGGCAAAGGATGTGGTTTACTTAAAATTGTGTTTGTCACCCTGCCCCACATTCTTGTCTTTGCCCAATACGCTACTTAGAAAATAGTAAAACAATAGTCCTATCTGACAATCTAGTAATCCTAATGCAGGAGGGGAAGCTAAAAATGAGTTTTGGTTGATATTTTAATAGCAGGTACTATTTGGTAGTTTTGGGTTTTTGTTTTTTTTAATGATCCTCCCTCCCCCAATACACACATAACAAAGAACAAGGAAATATGCTTTATAACTTCATGGCAACAAGAAATACTTAGGTTTTCACATTTCTTCCTAACTTAGATTTAGTTCTTGCTATGCACATAAACCAGTGCAAATACCCATGAATATAACCTTTCACCAAACATGGAGTTCAGATTGCTGGACTTTTGGGCTACGGTGCTAGGAGTTTGAGGAGATCACCATCCATGACCTCTTGCAGTTGAAGTGGAGCAGAACGTGGAGGAAGATGCCCTCATCAGCGTGCATAGCAGCAGCCTCAGCAGCCGCAGCAATCTGAACAAGGCAGCCAGGGCACTTACACCAGCGGACATGTTATTGACCTGCCCAGGTCCGAGGGTTATTGCAACGTGGATAGCAGCCAGCCATCCCCTTATCAGTCAGGACTTGACAGACTGGAATCGAACAGATAAAGCAGGAACGCATCTATGACCTCACATCCACACTCCACTTGTTTACCTATAGCTCTTTCAATAGGCAGTTAGTACCAGGGATAACAATAACTGAGACTGGTAAGTGGAAGTGTCTTTCCAGCTCATTTTTAGAAATACTGCTTTGAAGTTGTCTTGGTCCTATTTAATAGGGTCACTTTTTTAGGTCTATGTTGAATTGCTTATATTCATGGCTTCTAGTGAGAAAACTAATTGACTTTAATATACATCCTACTAACTGTCATTGTTCACCTGCCCCATAAAACTTTGTCTCAAGCAAAGGAAGAAATCTTATCTAATAAAAGTATAATATTGAATTGATCATTTCTTCAGGACCCCTAAGCCATGCCCACCGGCCAATCAGAGTGGCTGTATGCAAATTAACCCAGCCAAGATGGAGGCCGGCACTCACGGAGCTGAGTAAACAGGCAGCTTCCATTGCAGCAGGAGTAAAACTGCTTGCAGGCTGCTGGGTTTCTCTTGGCTCCAGGCAACAGCATATTTGCAACATTGTCTCAATTATAGAAGCCACAGAGCTGAAGCAGACAGGAGGCTTCGTTACCTGCCTAGGCTCAGCTTAAATGAACAGTGTATCAATTATAGAAGATAAACAAACCCCAGAAACCTGCTTCCAGCCAACCTTGCTGGGACATTGGGTCAATGGGAGCTGTGGGCAACCTGAAAGCCTGAAAATGGCCCTCAGCCTGTCACCCAGGCTGGCCACACCCCAATGGGGTGAGGGACCCCACTGGTGGGCTTGGCCAGTCTGCAGACAGCCATTAGCCCCTCACCCAGGCTAGCCAGGTACCCCAGTAGGGACCCAAAACCTGAAGGGACTATGAGCAGCCTGAAAGCCTGCAAACGGCCCTCAGCCCCTCACCCAGTCTGGCCACACCCTATGGGGTCAGGGTTCCCACTGGGGGGCTTGGCCAGCCTGCAAACAGCCATCAGCCCCTCACCCAGGCTGGCCAGGTACCCCAGTAGGGACCCAAAACCTGAAGGGACTATGAGCAGCCTGAAAGCCTGCAAACGGCCCTCAGCCCCTCACCCAGTCTGGCCATACCCTATGGGGTCAGGGTTCCCACTGGGGGGCTTGGCCAGCCTGCAAACAGCCATCAGCCCCTCACCCAGGCTGGCCAGGCACGCCAGCAGGTGGACATCCCCAGAGGGGTCCCAGACTGCGAGAGGGCACAGGTCAGGCTGAGGGACCTCCCGAGTGCACAAATTTTTGTGCACTAGGCCCCTAGTTATAAATAGAAAGATGCTATCTGTAAAGAATAGATACTATCAGTTAAATTTGGGTTTATCACTAAAGAAAAACATTATTGGTAAGAACTGGCAAATTTCAGCAAGGATTCAAAGTAGTGCTATTTAATGTGAGTAACTAAGGGATATAGAAATAGCATAATTGAATTGTAATAATTCAATGAACGGGGCTACAATTGTCCCTCTAACATAACAAGGACAAACCATAAGCAAATGGTATCCTTCATAGTAAAGGCAGAGGGGTGGTTTCAAGTTTTTTGATATAGAAATTTGAGGCAGGCATTATTCTAAGCCACTTTTTAAAATACAAAATAATTTATAATAAATCATTTGTAGTATATTAAAATGTTTCAGCTCATTGAGTATTGTGTATCTGAGAATATTCAATCTATTTTTAAATTTAAAGCTACATATTTCAACACTGGGAATTTTGGCAAAAGAATATATCATTATTTTCTATTTATTTCAATTCTGCTAAGACATTCTGAAATAGGCCAGTCCAGGTATAGTGGATATCCTTCATATGCATGTGTAATTTATAATAATCTTACTATGACACCTGCTAAATACATTTCAAATATTTTGACTGAAAGTCAAAAAATTTTATTTCATTTATCCCAGTGTTTCCCTAGAAACTCATTGGATTAATGACCAACAATGCAGTAGTTAAGCACTTCAGTGTCATATGAAAGGGAAATATTTGGCTTTCAACTAGAAAGCACTTAGTAACTCAGTCAGATGTGGGTGTGTATGCATATGAAAGATGAGGAGAGAGACCGATTATAGAGGATTTTAGATTCTTTTGCAAATTAGTGTCAGTTAGTCCACTTATAAGAATAAAATATGCAGTACCCGGAGGTGTTATGCTCAGCTGGTCGCGGGAGAGTGCTAGAGCACCATTAAATTATCAGCTGTAACATAACTGAACAAAATCACCCGCTGCAGAATGACTTCATGTGCTTGAGTGAGCTCTGCCTTGCAAGGTTGATTGAAAGAAATAATAGCACATGCTGGCAGAAATTATAGTAGAATGCCAAATCTACTTCACAATATCTCCAGATGTTAAGAACGAAATGATAAAGTGTGACAGAACTATCTTGTGCTATAATTATTTTAATCTTTGCAATGCTATTGTAAAAGATTTCAATTTTGTTAAAGTACTTCCTGCATTTTAAAATTCCCTTTCGGCGGTTCTCAACGTTTCTGCTACATTGTTCCACAGTCATTGCAGGCAGTGTTCTCTTGACCCCGTGGAAATGTAATATGTGAACAAGTTCACATTTAATGACTCTGTTCTTCCTTGAAAATAAAAGCTGAGTAAACAGAGACGTGATTCTGAGTCCTTGGTAATGAGAATACTTTGCAGTCAAGTATTCCTTTCACAGTTCAGTAACTTCATGCATCCCAATTAATTTTTATGACTTAAAGAGATGAAGAATATATGATTCCTATTTTCTAGACAAAAACACTAAGTCACCTCATAATCCAAAAGAATCCATGTCAGTGACTACAAAAACTGCAAGCCAGATTTGTGGACATCTGCTGGATAAATTTAATCCAATTTCTTGATCCAATTTAATTAGTTTGATAAGGATTACACTTTAATCAGTTTGATATTAAGTTTACACTTGAGAGAGCTCAGTAACATAATCACGCATGATAATTCACTAAGCACAGGGAGCCCTTGGAAGGATATTGCAATGATGTTGGGCTTCTATGCAAATGTGAGGTGTTAGGGAAACTGGACACATTCCCTCAGAGCTAGGAAAAGAAACACAGAACTCTACATGCAATTTCTGGGTGGAGGGTTACAGGATTCAGAGCAAGATCTTCAGCTACAAGGGTCCCTGTGATACTAGATTGGATTGAACTCTTGTCCTTGTGATACTAGGTTGGACTGGACTCGGGCTGTGGTGCTAGGGGGTTGTGCATGCTTCTAGAGTTCTGGGTTCATGCTCAGGCTTAACCACATCTCCTACCTTTCTCCAGTGCCCATGTCAGGTTACCTAACTCAATGTCACACTTATTTGACTTTATAATTAAAAAGAAAGAAATATCAAACATTTTTTAGTAATAAGGAGGCTTAAATTCAAATATAAGAGCAACTAAATTTGTGACCATGTTCATCCATAAAGATTGCCAGTAAATTCAGAGAAAAACTTAAAAACCTTAATAAATAAAAATTGTCCAAGTCAGATGCATTGGATCTATAAAAAGAGCCCAAGATAATATTTTAAACACTACATGGCAGTAAATATTAAGACCTAAAACATAAACCTCTTACCAATGTAGGGAATTATTTGTTGGACTCTTCATTTGTATGCCTCACACAGAGCTTAGACGCATATTTCAATGCTTCTTGTATTTTCATACAGGATGTGAAAGGAATAGGTAGGCTGATACGGAACGGTATCTTGGTAATAAAAATGTGTGGAAAGTACATCAGCGCCTGGTAGGGAGTCCCCAGGGTTTTGGTCCTATCTGAGACCCAGAGATTAGATGGCCCAAAACTGAACATTTCATAAACTCAGGGAGAAAGGGACTCAGAATTAAATTTTTTAGATGTAAAGAAAATGAAAAAAGTTTTGTTTTTTTTTGCACACCTGAATTTTGGTCAAGGCAGGTTTAATTTTTCTTATCATTGTGCTTACCTCTATGGTTAATTAAACAGAGCAACTTCTACCATTCCTCACAAGGGGAAAGCTGCTTGTAGGTCTCTCTACATATAGAAGTCCTATATTCACCATTTTATCACTCACAAGTCATTTCCTACAAAATACTCTCCCGGTTCTGTCTATTTCATAAGGGGGTAATGACGGAGTGACAGGGCAGTCTAGTAGGAGACAATGGAAATCAAGAAGTAGATTTGAAGAACAAGGGCTTGCAGATGACTCTTCTAGTACAAACTCTAGTCCTGCTGAGAATAAAAGGACTGGAAAAACCTCTTCTCAGACTGAAGAGACCTTCATCTGCCTCTTCTCAAAGGGAAATATCACAGCATTCTCACCTGAGAAGGTGCAGACCCAAGAGAACTGCACAAATGCTTAAACTGGCTGTCATTCCCTCTCTTAGACCCAGTACACCTCATGTGGTCCACTTGCACCCCTCCAGCTCTTGCTACTGAGGACACCAATCTACCTGGACTGGGTGAAATGGTCAGTATTCTAAAACTGTTTTTTCTCAGCCCTATCTGTTCCTCAACTCCATACTCACACATCATCAAAACTATAATTTATCCAGTGCACCTTAACTATGTTGAGAAAGACAGATGGATAAACTAGTACACAGTATGGGAATGGCTGCCAAGGGTACATGGTAAACAAACAGTGTTTTTATTATTAACTAGAGGCCCAGTGCACAATAATTTGTACACTCGGGGGGTGGGGGGGGGGTGCCTCAGCCCGGCCTGTGCTCTCTTGCAATCTGGGAACCCTCAGGGGATGTCCACCTGCTGGTTTAGGCCTGGTCCCTGGGTGATCAGGGGATCAGGCCTAAGCTGGCAGTCAGACATTCTTCTGGCAGCCTGGGAGCCATCAAGGGATGGATGTCCACTTGCCAGTGGGGAGCAGGCCTAAGCTGCAGTCAGACATCCTTAGCGCTGCTGAGGAGGTGAGAGAGGCTCCCACCACCACCGCTGTAATGGCAGCCATCAGCCTGGCTTGTGGATGAGCAGAACTCCCCCTATGGGAGTGCCCTGACCATCAGGGGCAGTTCCTGCATTGAGCATCTTCCCCCTGGTGGTCAATGTGTGTCATAGTGACCAGTTATTTCCAGTGGTTCTGCTGTTAGGGTCAATTTGCATATTATCCTTTTACTATATAGGATATTTCAGGGAATAGGGTTACTCTGTGGAGGGAAAGTGGGAGTGTATAAGTGGGGAGCCGTGGACTCTATACTCAAAACTTTTTGCCTTTGGACATCAGAGTAGCATCCTGTTCTATAAAACCTCCCACCATTCATCTTGTCCACTTAACTGGATGAAGATAACTGAAAGCCATGGTTTCTGTTCCTCTTTCTCTTTCCAGGAAGGCCTTACTTAAGTGGAATAACCTTAGCAGAACAACTTAAAGACAGATTTTTAGAAGGAAAAGGAGTATCTAGGAATCTTCAGAGACACCTTAGAACAGCCTCCTTTCTGTTTAGTTCCTTTCTTTGTTGGAAAATTATATGAGCAACTTGTTTTGACAAAGTAAAAGCCTTTTCATTACTTTAGTTAGCTCTTTGCCATTTATTTCCAGTTACTATAGAACAAAATATAATTAAAATAGATATGATGGATAAACTTTGAGTTTACTTGGTTGCAATACTAAATTTTCTTTACATAATCATGTCTCAATTTGTTCATATTGAATGGCTTTCCAATCAAAGCCTCAGAAATTTAAAATATCCTATATAATAAGAAGCTAATATACAAATAGACCGAACGTCGGAACAACCAGAACAACCAAACTACTGCTCACTATGATGTGTGCACGAATTCATGCACTAGCCCCCAGGTAAGAATATGATTATGATTCTAAAATCCACCAGTAAATTGGCTGTTTGGAACTCAGATTATATTTTCCCACAGAAATGGCGTTTAAGTAGAGAGAACCCCCTACACTGCTCTGATTCAATACCGAGGGAGTATTTGGTGCCTAACGAGAGAATCAAGGGGCTGGGGTGCTTTCTAGAAGAAAATACAAAAGGGCTAAGAGGACAAAAGGATTAAGGACTTAAGGAACATGGAACACAATTCCAGATCTGGCCAGTGGGGATGACTTCACCTAAGGAAAGCTCAAAGTTGCATGACAAGCTGTGGTTCATGATAAATAGGCTGGGATAGGTTTGGTGAGCACCTGGAATTCTGGACTTAGGCACATGCTGTGTCAGAGTGTAAAAATCTCATGTGATTGTAAAGAGAGGACATATTTGCAACCTGGTTCTTGTGAACTAAAGACCAGTATCAGTTAGTAGCTAATGGTGATAAGCACCTTAGTGGAAAAAGTATGAAATTGATGGGTTCACAGTAAATGCCTGTGTATTAAGATAGATTTGTCATAACACATTTAATCCCTAAATGTAATGTGGATGCTAGCCATTATACCAGGGTACTGTATCATATAGCCAGTTAATAAAGTGGACTGACAATTCACAGAATCAGTCACTCATATCTGTAGCTGTTCTTCAAAGGCTTATGTGATTGTATCCATCTTGTCTAGTTGTGCTAAAATACAAATTTGTCAGAAACCAATTTATAGACTAAATTACACATTTTATAATCTATAACAAACTTCTGAAATAGAAACAGCATCATTTAAGTTGATTTAGTTTTTCATGAAAAGTAGATGGACTTTCATTATAGCAAGAGTATATCTGAACTCTTCACAAGTTACTCTTACTTGAGTAATGAGATAATTCCTCATAATGATTCTGTCATGAAATGAGTTCCAAAAGAGGCACTAGAAAATGATTTTTCATTTTCTGTGATGTGTTGAATTTTTTTGAGGTATCAATTTTTTAATGCCGAATATAGTTTTCAAGAAATTAGAATTTTATCACAATTCTAATTAACTTCATGCAAACTTAACATGATTGTTTCCTTCCTTTGGAAAAAATCCTTTGTTATTAAATAAAAACCTGCTTACCCTCAATTTCTCTTATTAAATAAGAATACTTTATTTTTGTATAACCTAGTGAATTATCTATTTTTGTTTCATAAGTTTTTTAAAAAATATATTTTTATTGATTTCAGAGAGGAAGGGAGAAGGAGAGAGAGATAGAAACATCAATGATGAGAGGGAATAATTGGTCAATTGCCTCCTGCATGCCCCAAACTGGAGATTGGGCCTGCAACCAAAGCATATGCCTTCACAGGTAATCAAACAGTGACCTCCTGGTTCATAGTTCAACGCTGAACCACTGCGTCATGCCAGCCAGGCTGTTTCATAAGTTGAATTATGCCTCCCCTTCCCCCAACAAAGATATGTTGATGTCCTAACTCCAAGTACCTCAGAATGTGACCTTATTTGGAAATAGGGTGCTTGTAGATGTAGTCAAGTTAAGATGAGATCATTAGAATGGGCCCTTCTCCATAAGACTAGGGTAATTGTTAAATCAGAAAATTTGAGCACAAACATGGGTATGCACAGAGGCACGACAAAGTGAAGAGACATAGGAAAATGTCATGTGAAAACAGAATTGAAAGGTTGAATCCACAAGTTAACATCAAAGATTTTCCGCAAACACCAAAAGCTAAGAAGCAAGAAAGAATTCCACTGTAAGTTTCAGAGAGAACAGCCCACCAAGCCCTTGATTTGGGACTTCTAGCTTTCAGAACTATGACACAACCTGTTAAAGCAGCCTTGGGAAACTAACTCAGTAGTCAAGCTAAGACATCTGTCAACTAAAGGATGTTTTTGTATACCTTTCTTAGCAAAGACACCATCTTCATACATTGTTTTACTTCTGGAAAGGAGCCCAAACACAATATCCAACTCTCCTTCTGCCTTTCTGACATTCCTACCCTCACTCCCAGAGTTGCAGTACAAGCAGTTACCAGGATCACATGACAAACAAAAGCAGGTTACCTAAGACAGACTTGAAATTATCTTGAAAGGACAAACATTTAATTCTCCAGAAGTCCTTGAGAACCACTTTTTGTAATGTGGATAATGGATAATAAAATAATTTCGAAGAGGAAACACAAAGAAATAACTCAAAAAAGTAATTTTTATAGTTCAAAAGTAAATAAGATAGAAATGATTAAAAGGTATTTTAACCTTATCTATGTTTTAATTTTTCACAGAGATAATATATTCATGTTTTATTGTATAATTAAAAAGTAATTTTAAAAGAATGAATAGAACCTTCAGCTTTATTGATAATTATAATTTTTCACATTTAGATAAAGACTAACCCAAGAGACCATTCTATGAGCAGATTAGTCACACAAAGTTATCTGTTAATTGAAGAGGAGAGAATACAAAATGTTCTTCAGGGTTCCCAGCCATCAGTACTTATTTAAGAGAATATCAAACTATGTGAACTGTCTTTCTGCCAACCAAGTATATCAATACTGAGTTATAGAATCATCTCCTCATTTGAGAGGTAGGTGGGCTCCATCTATTCTCACCACCAACCTCCATGTTGCTCTTTCTCCACACTGGGCCTGAAACAACATTCAGAGATGCATAAATAAATTACAGTAGAAAGAACTGTTTCCCCTGAAGCAGAAACAAGACTGTGCTTAGAAGTTGGCTTCCTGACAAGTTTCCCTGGTATGCCAGCTTCCCTTGCTCCCCGCCATGCCACGGGTAAGGGACCAGGGCTTCTTGTCCCGTCTGAAAAGAGTGGTGGTCAGGCTCCCAAAAGTTCCCTCCGCATCCCCTGTATTTGTCCCTGGATCCTGAACAATGCCATAAGGTTGATTTTGGGAGAACCTCTGGCATCTGTCACTGCAGGCCTAGGAGCTGAAGAGTGAGAATAGGAATGGTGATTATATGCTTACAATTTATTAAAAACAGAATGTCTGCTTCTCTCTCTCTCTCTCTCTCTCTCTCTCTCTCTCTCTTTCTCTTTCTCTTTCTCTCTCTCTCTCTCTCTCTCTCTCTCTCTCTCTCTCTCTCTCTCTCTCTCTCCCTCTTTCTCTCTCTCTCTCTCCCTCCCTCCCTCCCTCCCTCTCCTCTTTGCCTTCATTCTGACTATAGAATAAAGAAAGCCTGAAGGCTCTTTATTACAAACCAAGGAAGGTAAAAAGGGTAAGAGAATCAGAACCAGGACTGAATCCAACCCTTTATCAGCTAGATCAGGATAGAAAAGGAGTGAAGACTACAAAATTTAACAATGGTAGAGCACCTGGAGAAGCAAGACACATAAAGAGAGAGCACAAATTTATTGAACGCAGTTCAAGAAAGTTGCTAGCACCTAGTAGGGGCTAAGAGTCCTAACAGATGGGCAGAGCCAGGGTTGGGTAAACTTCAGGCAGGAGTCATTGCCCAAGTGTTTATCCTCAGGAATTTAGAGTTCCAGCTACCAAAATTGGGTTCAGGGACACAACTCAAGGCTGTGGGAAAGGAGAGCTGCGTTCCAGGGAAGAAAGAATGATAAAGATATGGGGCAAGGAAACAGATAAGAAGCTCACATCTGAGAAATGAGACTTAAGGTACAGGAAGAGTTGCAGTTACAGGAGCAACACAAGTAAAATAATCATCGCTGGGGCACTTGGTCCTGAATGTGCATCTAATCATCAGCAGAGTCTGGGAGCTGTCAGTAATAAGACTCCCATTGCTGTCAGAATGTGGCTCAGTAATTGAGCATCAACTTATGAACCAGGAGATCAGGGTTTGATTCCCAATCAGGGCACATGCCCAGTTGGGGGCTCAATCCCCAGTGGGGGGCATGCAGGAGGCAGCTGATCAATGATTCTCTCTCATCATTAATATTTCTATCTCTCTCTCCCTCTCCTTTCCTCTCTAAAAAATTATTTAAAAAAAAATTATTTAAAAAAAAAAGACTCTTGAGGAAACCAAGATGGCAGCATGAGGTATATACCTAAATGTGCAGTCTCCACAACTACATTATAAGAATGCAACTATACAGATAAACGGCCATCCTCCAGAACCAAGGGAGGAGAGGTTTTACAACTAGAAGGCAAGAGGAGGAGTGCTTGGAGACTGAGTGGAAGCTCCTGGCACCAAAATAGAGGTACTGACGTGCTGAACAAAGGCGGCGGCACGGTGGGGAGGCGGCGCAGCGGTGCGGGTGAAAGGGAGTGGTGGCTGCGCTCAGGTCTGCAGCTTGGAGGGAGATTATAAACTCCGGGGCCGCACTGAATGCGACACGGGCTGTAGGGCAATGTGGCGGAAGACCAGTGGCATTCTAGCAGTGCTGTTCGCAGCGACACTGACACAGAGATACCGGGTTTCAGACTCGCGCAGACTCTAGGGCTTGGAGATGCCAAACCCGGGAGAAACTGTGACGTCAGCGGAGGGGCAGCCATTACGGGTTGCTCCACCCCGATGATTCTGAGGCCCCGCCCCACCCCACCTACAACCCCGCCCAAGCTGTGCACCTGCCAGCCTTCAGCATAACCTAAGGGTCTGCAGCTGGGACAGAACTCCAAAAGATCCAAACCCCAAACAACGAGGAGAAAGGCCTGCAGGTTATTTCCTCCCAGTGATACCTCCCAGTGATAACTACAACAAGACTGTACACCCAGCCTTCAAAGGCGTACAACAAGAGTGTCCACTCCAGGTGATTGGGGAGGCTGAATCACTGGGCCCTATACACAGAAAGCCAAAATGTAGAGACTAAGAAGCAGGTCACAAATGACAGAAATGGAGGAACGCAAACGACTGGATATAGAGTTCAAAACCACAGTTATAAGACTTTTCAAGAATATTCTAGAGACTGCCAATAAATTTAGTGAGATCCTTGAGCATATGAAAAAGGACCAGATAGAAATTAAGCATACACTGACAGAAATAAAGAATAATATACAGAGATCCAACAGCAGACGAGAGGATAGTAAGAATCAAGTCAAAGATATGAAATATGAAGAAACAAAACCCACCCAACCAGAAAAGCCAAAAGAAAAAAGAATAAAAAAATATGAAGATAGTGTAAGGAGTCTCTGGGACAACTTCAAGCGTACCAACATCAGAATTATAGGAGTGCCAGAAGAAGAGAAAGAGCAAGATATTGAAAACCTATTCGAAGAAATAATGACAGAAAACTTCCCCTACCTGGTGAAAGAAATAGACTTACAAGTCCAGGAAGCACAGAGAATTCCAAACAAAAGAAACCCAAGGAGGACCACACCAAGACACATCATAATCAAAATACCAAGAGCAAAAGACAAGGAGAGAATCTTAAAAGCTGCAAGAGAAAAGTAGTCAGTTACCTACAAGGGGGAACCCATACGACTATCAGCTGATTTCTCAACAGAAACTTTGCAGGCCAGAAGGGAGTGGCAAGAAATATTCAAAGTGATGAGTAGCAAGAACCTACAGCCAAAACTACCTTACCCAGCAAAGCTATCATTCAGAATTGAAGGTCAGATAAAGAGATTCACAGACAAAAAAAAAAGCTAAAGGAGTTCATCACCACCCAAATAGTATTATATGAAATGCTGAAAGGTATCCTTTAAGAAAATGAAGAAAAAAGATAAAAATTATGAACAACAAATACATATCTATCAACAAGTGATTCTAAAAATCAAGTGAATAAAAAATCTGATGAACAGAATAAACTGATGAATAGAATGGAATCAGAGGCATAGAAAGGAAGTGGACTGACAATTTTCAGGGGTAAAGGGTATTAGGGGGTGGGAAGAGAATCGACAATAATCGTACACCTATGGATGAGGACAGCGGGGGGGTGGGGGTAAGGACAGAGGGTGGGGTGGGAACTGGGAGGAGGGGAGCTATGGGGGAAAAAAGAGGAACAACTGTAATAATCTGGACAATAAAGATAATAATAAAAAAAAAGACTCTCGTGTCACTGGGTTCAGAAGTGCTGTACCTCACCAGATTTGAGATGGAGAGACTGCAGTGGTTAAGAGTGCTTCACCCATGAGTGGCTCAAAACAGAAATTGGGATGAGATGGAGCTTGTAGAAAAATGCACTAATTGAGACGTAAAGCAATAGAAAATAGGCAATGGCACGTCTGAGGATTGATTGATACTACATTTAGAAGGTACCTCCTGAGTATGATATTTTTAATAATGAAAAAAATTTTAATTATCAGTTAAAGTTTCTCATATTATGATATTCATAAAACTTCTCTCTAGTATCAAATGTCTATTGCCCTAATAAGGTGTAATGGTGGGGTCTTGCCACATCCATTCCTTCTAGCTTTGAGTTTTTATTTATAGTACTAGGAGCCCAGTGCACAATAATTTGTGCACTTGGGAGGTCCCTCAGTCTAGCCTGTGCCCTCTCACAGTCTGGGACCCCTCAGGGGATGTCCACCTGCTGGCATGCAAGGCCAGCCTGGGTGAGGGGCTGATGGCAGTTTGCAGGCTGGCAAAGCCCGCCCCGCCCTCCCTGCCCACCCCACGGCCTGCCACCCACCCCGCCCAACCCGCCTGCCCTGCGCACCCCACAGTCCACCACCCACTCCGCCTGCCCGACCGCCTGTGCCGCACCCGCCTCTGTGGTTGCCAGCCTCCATCTTGGCTGAATTAATTTGCATAAAGCCACTCTGATTGGCTGGTGGGCATGGCTTGGCTGGTGGGTGTGGCCTAGGCATCTCAGAGAGATGGTTAATTTCAATATTACTCTTCTATTAGAGTAGATACTACCAGCCAAGTTTCTTCATTTCACTGTCTTATGGTACTCCTTAGAAAACTCTGATGCTTGCAGTGTATTTCACCTTTTATTTATTTTCAACTTATCTTTATTACTAAAAGTATTACATATGTCCCTCTTTCCCCCCCAATTGACCCTCTCCACCCCACTCCTGCCTTCTCCCCAGGCCTTCACTGCGCTATTGTCTGTTTCCATGGGTTATGTGTATATGCATACAGTGACCCAGTGCACGGATTCATGCACATTGAAAGGAAATTAATTAGAAGGTGGCCAGCTGGGCGGGATTAGGTGAGATGGACCGGACACACCCTGGAGCCAACCTCCCATGGTCCCACCCCGGTGTCTGCTGAGTGAATGGGGTCCCTCTGTAAGGTGGGGTCCATTGGCTTCGACTGCAGGGATCAGGCTGAAACCGGCTCTCTGACATCTCCCAAGGGGTCCCAGAGTGTGAGAGGGCACTCTGCAAAATTGCTGTTGTACAGGGTGTGGAATGAAAATGCAAGTGTGCAGTAAACCAGATTCAAGGCCGACAGTGCCCCAGCAACAACATAACCCATGGCTGAGGATGGAATCGTGAAGCCCTAGAAGGAATTGGTCTCCCTCCTTTCTGGTTTTGGGGGCATCATCTGAGAACAACTGCTGCCAAGTTACTGTAGCTCAGCAGCTCTTACATTGAGCATTGCTCCCTGGTGGTCAGTGCACATCATAACGACCAATTGGACGGTCAGACACTTAGCATATTAGCCTTTTATATATATAGACTAGAGGCCTGATACATGAAAATTCATGCACTCGGGGGGCATCCCGCAGTCCAGCCTGTGCCCTCTCACAGTTCAGGAGCCCTCTGGGGATGTCCTACTGACAGCTTAGGCCCTCTCCCCTCTGTGGGAGGCAACCAGGCAGGCCAATCAGGGGACAGCACTGCTCCCATCACCCCACTGCCACCAGCCTCCCTCTGTAGTAGGTGACTGGGCAGCGATCAGAGGACAGCGCCGGTCGGCACAGCCCTGCCCTCCCTCAATCATGCCACAGTTGGTCACTGCCACCTCCCCCCCCCATCGTCGTTTCCTCCTTCCACCAGCTGGCACATGCCTTGGATGGCCTGGCGCCACCTGCTCGCCAGCCCCTCTGGCCCTCCCACTTGCTGACTGGTCATTCCGCCATTCAATTGATTTGCATATTACACTTTTATTATATAGGATAAGTTCTTTGTTTAATTTCTTTCAGGTCCGCCCCCCACCCCTCTGAAATTCACCAGTTTTCTGTATGCCTCTGGATTATTTTGTTCAATGGATTCCACATATATGTGAGATCATGTGATATTTGTCTTTCTCTGAATGGCTTATTGGTATTTCACTTAGCATAATACTCTCCAGGTCCCTCCATGCTGGCTCAAAGGGTAAGAGATCCTTCTTTTTTTACTGCTGCATAGTATTCCATTATGTAAATGCATTATGGCTTTTTTATCCACTCATCTACTGTGGGCACTTGGACTGTTTCCAGATCTTAGCTATTGTAAATAACATTTCAATGAACACGGGGATGTATATATTCTTTCTGATCGGTGTTTCAGGATTCTTAGGATGTATTCCTAGAAATGGGATTACTGAATCATATGGCAGTTCCATTTTTAACTTTTTTAGGAAACTCCATATGGTTTTCCATAGTGGCTGAAAAAAAACACACACTTATATTTTGACTTTTATTTGAGCCTTCTACAGGAGTATCCAAATGATTGTCTCCTATATCAACAACTTCTTCACCATTCAAGACTTAGCCTCCAAATTATTCTGAAAGTTGGAACTCTTTAAACAAGGATAGCCTTTTCTGTTGCAACTCTTTTATACAGATTTTGGCCTAATAAAGTCTTGATTAAAATTAAAATCTGGATAACATCTGCTTTGCTTGAATTATTTCCATACCCAACAAAATTTCATTAGTCAATAATTTGTTTTCCAATTACCCATAGAACGTTCGAGGACAAAATGACAGACTCATTAAAAACTCTGTATCTCTGTAGTGTTGGAAACCATATTCATCCATGACTGTCTCTCTTCTTCCCTGCCATATCCTGTTAGTCCCCAAGAAAGCTCTTTCATTTCCCCTTCTCTCTCTTAACACTCACAGTGCCTAACTCCAGCTCTCACCATTACTCACCTGAATTTGTCACTCCTGACTAGTTTCCCCATTTCCAGTTTCTTACAATTATTCATTTATTTATTCATTTATTTATGTATTTTTTTATTTTTAATTTAAATTCTTTATGGCAGGGGAGGGGGTAAGAGATCAACCAAAGGACTTGTATGCATGCATATAAGCATAACCATGGACACAGTCAGTAGTAGGGTGAGGGCATATGCTGGTGGTAGGAACAGCAGGGGAGAGGTCAATGGAGGAAAAAGGAGACTCATGTAATACTTTAAACACAGTTTCTTTCAATTTTAATCCACACACATTCTATTTACTTTCCCAACTGCAATATTGATTTCCTGTCTTAAATATGCACTCACTTCTGATTGTCTATATAAGACCAAAATGACAATATTTTTGCTAATCCCCACCTGAAGATACTTCTCCATTGAGTTATTTAGAGAGAGTACAAGGGAAGGGGAGAAAGACAGAGAAATAAATATCAGCAAACCTGAGATCCTTCAGTCTGAGGGTCAACACTCTAACCACTGAGAAAAACAGCCAGGGCCCCCAAAGACACTTTTTAGCGTAGCCAGAACCAACTTATTTTTTCCGGTGCTTCTTTGATGTGACCTATTCTGGGCACATCAAAATAGTTGCTGTTCCTTAAACTTTGTTCAAAGTAACTTTGTTCCTTAAACTTTGTTTAAATTAACTTCTCTCTCTGAGAGACCTTTATCGCTCTTTCCTTCTCATTACAAACTCTTCACAGTCCAAATAAAGTGGCACCTCCTCTGAGAAGTCTACTTTGT
The DNA here is from genome assembly GCA_004026665.1 of Murina feae. Classification (NCBI taxonomy): domain Eukaryota; kingdom Metazoa; phylum Chordata; class Mammalia; order Chiroptera; family Vespertilionidae; genus Murina; species Murina feae. Next base: position 3,952 of record PVJC01025799.1, on the reverse strand, counting down.
CCTATCCATTTCCTTCTTCCTTCCTCATCTAAATCAAGTCACCCTTCAAGGTTCCTTAGCTCTTTGTACAGATCTCTTTCAGCATCCATGAGTCATATCACATCAGTTATATTTCAAACTTCCTTTTCCTCCACTACACCAGCTTCTGAAGATTATGAAACATGCCTCATTTATATTAGAAGATTTAATATTTAAAAGGTTCTTAGAACCTGCTCAGCACTTAATTAGATGAATAAAACAAACTAATTCACCTAAAACTTAGTGTCATGATGGCATTGGCCCTTTAAAATTTTCTCATTCATGTTTAAACAAATTGAGAAGGATTTTTACAAACACAGAGATTAGGACTTTTCATGATCTTCCATTGAGACAGTCATCTTAGCATCAATGTAAAAGTTCCCCCATACCATACCATACCATACCATACCATACCATACCATACCATACCATACCTACATATGTACAATTACTCTGCAGGAGGTCAACACAAAATCAAATAGATTATAATAGTCTTCACTAAAGAGTGCTAAACATACACAGTATTGCTGGAACCTATACTCTATGTATATAAAAGCCTAAGTGACCATTACAACTAGTTGACCAAACAACTGGTCAATGAAACAACTGGTCACTATGACGTGCACTGACCACCAGGAGGCAGATGGTCAATGCCGGAGCTTCCCCGTGGTGGTCAGTGCACTCCCACAGCCAACCTCCCAAGGCCAAACAACCTCCTGCAGTTCCTCCCTCCAGCCGACCAACCTCTAGAGGTCCCTATCTTCCCCCATGGCCAACTGGCCTCAATTGGCCCCTATCAGGACTTGGCAAGATGGCCCTGATCAGCCCCAGTTGCCTGCCAGGCTGAGGAATATCACCCATACACAAATTAGTGCATTGGGCTTTTAATCATTTATATTCTTCAGTGCTTTGTATCGATTTTTCATGTTGTTCCCTTTTAAGTAACCTTGAATTGGTATGTCCATGGTAATCAAAACTCTGTACAAAGTCTAAGAAAATGTTATCGATTCTCTCCTGAATTTCAAGAAGCACTTCTCTATGATGTTAAAATTACTAGATTTTCTCCCTTTAAAAGTCTCTTTTTCAGGGGATTTTCTAAAAAACACACAAATTGCACAGGAGACATTTTATATTTACAGTGGATAATCTATTAGCTGCAATCATTTATAGGCTTCTTTTTCTTTTTCTTTTTTTAAATAAATCTTTATTGTTCAGATTATTACAGAGGTTCCTTTTTTTTTTAAACCCCATAGCTCCCCTCCACCTGATTCCCCCTCCATCCTGTGCCCTTAACCCCACCACTGTCTTTGTCCATAGTGTCCTAAAAAATTCCTCTTAGATTTTCAATGGTTTTAGTCAAATTATCCTTCCTTCCTTTCTCCCTCCCTCCCTCCTTCCTTCCTTCCTTTCCTTTTTTCCTTCCTTCCTTCCTTCCTTCCTTCCTTCCTTCCTTCCTTCCTTCCTTCCTTCCTTCCTTCCTTCCTTCCTTCTCTTTCTTCTCTTTCTTCTCTCCTTCCTTTTTTTATTACAAACGAAGATATAGCAGACGTAATTTAAACAAACTCTCTTAAAACTCGGGCTGCACTCTGACTTTGGAGGCATCCATGTAAAGGAGGAGAGATCTCAGCCCATATCATTCCCTCTTCTGGACTTGCTAGCTCAGGTCAGCCTGCACAGTGGGGCTGGAACCTCTGCTCCCCACCTCTGTGGTGGGAAAGGAAGTGCCAGAGAGCAGCACTCCATATACAAAGGAGTGGAGACAAGGCAGGAAGCACTGACATTTCCCCAGTGCACCAATTACCATGTAAGATGCTGCAACTTGACGCTGAACGCAAAGGAATTTATTAACTTGATGTACAAAGATCATTCTCTTTAATAATACAAGCTCAGTATTAAAAAAAAGAGGGACAAGGTGGAAGGAGAGTGGGTTGCTCTTGTCATGATGAGTCAGTATATTATCAAATTTTCTCCAATGTTCTTCATATTAAATATCAATTCTTCATTATTTCTTTTAATATAGTCAGATGACATGTATTGTTTTTTAAAAAAATCACTTTTCTTCATCTGATTTTCACATGGAGTACAGGAGACACTGCAGACTCCCAGGATCCTTTGGTTTGTTGCTGATCTATATAGCACAGATGTCTTTTCTAAGGCCAAAATACATATATATTTTCTAATTCATATTTTTTAAAAATCCCCAAAATTTAGTTTAAATATTTGAGAAGATCCTAGAAATAAAACCAATCTTAAGCCTGGGATATTTTCAAGAGATTTTTTAGAATGTTATTTCTGGACAGCTCTAAGTTCAGTAGACACTAGAAATTTAATTAACTGAAAAACAAAACAAACACACAAACAACAAAAAAACCCATCTAGCTGTACATTAAAAGAAGGAAAGGAAGAAACTCATTTATTATGTATTTCACTGTTATGACCTTCCCAGATATTTACTGTGTGGCCCTAAAAGATCTCTGCACATTCTGTGAGAAAAGGCAAGAGTATTATATGCCAGTCCCTTAAGATAAGAACTGGGTCCTACTTATTATCCTTTTCAAAAGTTATGCACAACCCTGACAAGTTTGGCTCAATGGATAGAACATCAGCCTGTGGACTGAAGGGTCCCAGGTTTGATTCCAGTCAAGGGCATGTACCTTGGTTGCCAGCACATCCGCGGTGGGGAGTGTTCAGGAGGCAGCTGATCAATGTTTCTCTCTCATCAATGTTTCTAACTCTCTATCTCTCTTCCTTCCTCACTGAAAAAAAAAAATCAATAACATATATATTTTTTAAAAAGTTATGCACAGAGATCTTTTCTGCATTTGCCAAAAACTTTAAATCAATGCATCCAGCCATGGGGAAATATATGCTATTTGTTGATAGTACTTTTCACAGTTCAGATGATATAAGACAAGACAGGAGAAAGGGTAAATCTGCAAGCAAGCAGTAAGGGACTTTCCATCTGAAGACACGTAGAGAAACAACTAGGACATTAGTTAGCTGGATGGATGCTTAGCAAATGGTGAACTAAGTGCTAAGAGCAAGGAGGAGATTCTTGATTTTGGAAGGCCTCACAAACACCCGAGCATAGAAAAACTGAGGCACTCATGCCTTTTCCCAGGGGTACAGAGGGAAAATGGTCTGTGTTTAGAAAAGGTTTATGTGTAGTCATAGTGAAAGTATTGAAATGGTTGCCAAAAGAAAAGATGTTCACAACAAAACTGGACTGTTGGGTGTGATATTTACACTTGATATTAATAATGCTAAATAAATGCCAAGCATTATTGATTACATATATTAGCTCAACCTATTCTTACACTAAACACTGGAAATAAACATTATTATCTCCATTTTACAGAGGAGAACATCGGAGCACAGAGAGGTTAGTGACTGTCCCAAGGCCATGTCTCTAGTAGTGAGCACAGGATTAAAACCCAGGCAGCCTGCTCCTGGTCCCACATTCTACACTCAGGACTGCACTTCCACGGAATATGTCAGATGTGGTCAAGATACTTAGCTAGACTGACTGTAACTCTGAACCGTAAGGCAAACTTTATATATCTATAGACATCAGCCCATATCATTTTTTTCTTCAAAAATGAAGTCAAGCCCAGCCAGAGGGGCTCAGTGGTTGAGTGTCGACCTATGAAACAGGTGGTCATGGTTCAATTCCCAGTCAGGGAACATGCCTAGGTTGTAGGCTTGATCCTCTGTGTGGGGCATGCAGGAGGCAGCCAATCAATGATTCTCTAGACAGAGAAACAATGTTTTTCCTTATTCCAAACACTAACAGTGCTGAATAATACTTTTGGTGTCTTTTGTACTTGAAGTAGCATATGGATCACATAATTCAAATACAGGTTCAATTCAAATTCTGAGGTCTTTATATGTATGGAGAAATTAAAACTTTACAAGACATAAAGATGAATCATCT
>PVJC01025798.1:0-24480 GCA_004026665.1 Murina feae | reverse complement strand
CGGATCGAGAATCCCCTGCCGACCAGCAGTTCCACGGACCCTCTTTCCGCTGCGCCGCCGGTCTCGGGAGACGCGGCTGGGTGCCGGCGCCAGTGCCGTGCGGAGCCTTTCCGATCCTCAGGGCTAAGGTCTGGTAAAATATCTTTCCCAAAGCCTTGAATTTACCTCTGTCAGGAGTCTTCTGTCTTCTCCAGCTGCAAGCTGTCTCCCAGCTCGATCTCCACTGCCAATTCGGTCTGGAAGCTACTCGTTTCAGCTGCTTTCCCTATCTGCTCTGGGACAAGGCACTGTATACGTCTGCCTAAACCGCCGCCATTTTTCCCATTCCTCCCCTCTGAGGTTTGATGGTCTGATTGATGCTTCTCTATCTCTGGATCTGTTTTCGTTCATCAGTTTATGTTGTTCATTTTATTCCATAACTGATTGAAATCATTTGATATTTATCTTTCTCTGACTGGCTTATTTCCCTTAGCATAATACTCTCCAGTTCCATTCATGCTGTTGCAAATGGTAAGAATTCCTTATTTTTTTACCACAGCATAGTATTCCATTGTGTAGATATACTACTGTTTTTCAATCCATTCATTTGCTGATGGGCACTTAGGCTGTTTCCAAATCTTAACTATTATAAATTATGCTGCTATGAACATAGGGGTGCATATATCCTTTCAGACTGGTATTTCCAGTTTCTTGGGATATATTCCTAGAAGTGGGATTACTGGGTCAAATGGGAGATCTATTTTTAGTTTTTTGAGTAAACTCCATACTGTTCTCCACAGTGGCTGCACCAGTCTGCATTTCCACCAGCAGTACACAAGGGTTCCTTTTTCTCCACATCCTTGCCAGCATTTGTCATTTGTTGATTTAATGATGATAGTCATCTGACAGGTGTGAGATGGTACCCCATTGTCATTTTGATGTTCATCTCTCAGATGATTAGTGACTTTGAGCATGTTTTCATATATCTCTTGGCCTTCCTTATGTCTTCTTTCAAAAAGTATTTATTTAGGTCCATTGCCCATTTTTTTTGGATTGGGTTGTTTATCTTCCTTTTGTTGAGTTGTATGAGTTCCCTGTAAATGTTGGAGATTAAACCCTTACTGGAGATAACATTGGCAAATATGTTCTCCCATGAAGTGGGCTTTCTTGTTGTTTTGTTGATGATTTATTTTGCTGTGCAGAAGCTTTTTATTTTGATGTAGTCCCATTTGTTTATTTTCTCTTTAGTTTCCAATGCCCTAGGAGCTGCGTCAGTGAAGATATTGCTTCGGCATATGTCTGAGATTTTGCTGCTTGTGGATTCCTCTAGTATTTTTATGGTTTTTCCTCTTATGTTTAAGTCCTTTATCCATTTTGAGTTTATTTTTGTGTATGGTGTAAGTTGGTGGTCTCGTTTCATCTTTTTGCATGTATCTGTCCAATTTTCCCAGCACCATTTATTGAAGAGACTGCCTTGACTCCATTGTATGTTCTCTGTTCCCTTTTTAATGAGTTGTTATTCTCTATTTTCTCTCCATCATAAATTTGGGTGAAACTCAACACTGTGGATCATGTGTATGTGAGTCCTGTAACTGGCAAATATAGTAGACCTTCAGATGCCCTTTTTTTTTCTCCATGCTGGATATCTCAAAATAATCTCTGTTTATGTTTATATTAAAGCAGGAACAACTTTCATCTTCACAGCCTTGTACTATAATGAATAGTCCAGTTACATAACTGATCTAATTTTATAGTTCTCTCTGTCCTCCAAAATTTTTTCTGACTAGCTTCTCAAAAGGATTGAAACCACCTGACTTAACAGTCGTATAAGTCATCACATCTTCCTAGCAGCTTAATCTTCTGAAATGAACCTGAATTCCTCCCCCCCCCATCTCTATTCATTTCTTAAATTTGTATTTATTAAAAAAATAATTCCTTGTGTTAGGGCCCACCACAAATAAAATAGATACAGTGTACATTCTTATACAAGCTAATAGGTTTAATATTGGTTATTGATTTATACAATTGATTTCTGATCCACATAATCTAGTCATCTAAGGCTAAATTCACAGGATAGTAAGTAGATTATGTATTCCTACATGTTTCTTTTTTTTGTAACATCAGGGGGTATAGCCTCTAAAGGAGGTGTAGCCGACTGGCAGCCAACCTCTGCACTGGGTGGTGAAGTTGCTGTTGTCTGGGCCTGATGTCAGATTTGTAGTTCTAGAAATATACATGCCAGCACTTCATGAGATGCCTCCCAAGAAGAGGAGAGGACTGACCCATGTTAATTTACAAGGGAATGGTGTAAACGGAATGTTGGCTTCTTAATGTTGATGGTGAATATTCCTTTCCACTCACTAAAATATCCGTGTTTATTATTTCATGAATCCTTCCTATATTAGGGTGGCCTGAGAGGCTGAATTCACAGTCAGAGGGATGCTAAGTGAAGATAAAATTGAAGTAAAGTTCTATAAGTGGTCTCGAGGGATCTTTTATGCAGGCCAAGGGGAAGCCTGGAATAAATCCAAGCCCATGGCTCAGAGCACCTCCAAGTGAGGCGGTCACCTCTCCCTGATTCCATGTCTCAACTCTGATGGGCACTTACCTTCAACTCTTCCCTTTCTCCATCTCCACCTCCATTTGCTATGTATCTAGGCTTATTACTGTTCTGAGTGACCATTCTCTCATAATGTATGCTAATGTCTTCAAGATTGAGTACAGCCAGACCTTACTGTTAGCCATTCCATCTCTTTAAAATGATTTTGTTTCTCTCTCATATCTTCTGGAATGGATTATAATTACTAGCCAAACTCTTAGCATTCTAGAACTTTAGGTTTACCTCTGTCTAATCAAATTGTTCTCTTTGCTTCTACCTGTCTACCACAGCACTTTAAAAAAGTGCTGTATTTCTTTAGAACAGAAACATTATCCTTAAATAATCTATGAGTTGTCTTTGGTTAGGCGTCTTCCATTCCTGCATCCACTTAATCTATTTATACTATATTTGCCTATTGACTAAATTTCAGAGAAGTGCTTTGAAGTGAATTCAGACCCAAGCTTTCAGAGAAAGAAAATCTTGTCCAAAATCATGAGCTAGACTCAAAGGGTTTATTTTGAAATATGGATGACACCATTTTTTTCACTTATTTTAGCACTTTCTCAGGGATCACTTTGTTCTGTCCTGGGTCAGTTTCCCTGGTTCTGGTTGCTAGCACTGGTTCTCCCTCCTGCCATGGGCCCATTCTGACAGCAACATTTTGACTGGGTCTATTTGAGTTATCACCATCTTGGGTTTAGGTGCCCTCTTTATGGGAATCTTTGATCTGTGATAAGGTGAGCTTTATCTGTACTACGTCTGGGCCTTTGCCCAGATGGCTGGTTTTTATATTTTCAAATAATGCCTACTGAAACTCCACACTTTTATATTATATCCCTGATAATTTTATGTTACCTTTCATAGCTTCACAGAGTTGCATTCACCTTGTTCACAGTGACTTCATGCCCCCGGATCTCATCATTTATTTGCCACCATCTGTTGGTAAATGAAAAGTATGGAGTTTAACACTTCACACTTCTCAGCAATCTGGTGTATTGAGATCATCTTTGTCATCACTTTTGACATTGCTTAAAGGAATTAATGTGCGGCTACTGGCATTTTCACTTCCCATTTTAGGACTTTTGGGTGTGATACGTTTCTTAAAAACTCTATCCAGCCTATTAATAATGGACAAGAGATAGCGTCATATTAGCACATGGGGCCTTGAAGATTAAGGTCCCTGGGGGTTCCAAAGAGCAAATCATAGAGTACATCTTATGTCTTGGAGAGGGAGCAAATTCTATAATGAATTTTTAAGTTAGCAATTTGTTTAGTCTCCTGGGGCCCTGGCAGCTTGCAGAGGTTACGGGGGTAAAAAGCACCTGCCGAGAGGAATTTCTCAGTCAGAACCAACATTTAAAGTAGTGGTGTGTTAATGCTTAAAAAGAAATGCTGCATGCATTTTTTATAGCTTCTAGCTTTTGCAGCTGGATCTCACAAATGATGCTCCCCGAGGCTGAGCCAGCTTGCCATTTTCCAGACTCCAGTTTCCATTATTTATGTCCTTTCCAATAGTGTCCATGGCACATTTAAAGACGTAGCTTTGTTAAAAGTACAGCCGAGTACCTGAATGGAGGGAGGCATGTGGCAAAGGACATTGAGTCTCCATTTTTTTAAACCATGCTATTTTTATTTAGGAATAGTCGGTGATTTAACTCATAATCAAATGCAATTTCAAGGATTCTGAGTTCATGGGGCTGTTCTTTGAAAAATGAACCCTTATGTGATTAGTGTTGGATTAGATGTTCACAGAGAGTTTTCATCACAATGTCAAGTGAAGATATATCATAAAATAATTAGTTGAGAACTCAAAGGTAATTGAAGATCTCCTGAGTTTTTATGATATTAGTACAGAGTAATTTGAGTTTGAAAAGAGAATCCAAGTATTTTGGCAGTCTTCAGCAATGGTTAAAGAGGTTTCCAAAGATCATATTTTTCTAAGGGACAAAGACATGGAAATATAATCGACATGGAATGTATAATAGACCCATCAGCAGGGAAGGAGATGTGGACCTTTGCTCTAGGACAGGCGCCTTGTTTGATAGTGTCCATGAGGGCCCCGTATCACCTCTCTCAGGGCAAATGCAGTTCTAATGACATTATTGCCCAAATCTCTGTAAATCTTGGCCCCTCCTGGGAATGGTCCTTGCATTTCAGGCATCCCCAAGGTGGTGTGTGCTTGTGCTCAGAAACGTAGCCACTCAAACTCTTGTTCTTGCCTCCTCAGCAGGCTCTTTCTGCTGCTTGGGGGATGTCTCTTGGCACAGTGCCAATTCTACACTGTGGGATGGAACCGTCTTCTTCTCTTGCCCTTCGTGTTTCATGGTTAAACCTCTCCATCATGATTCCAAACCAGAGCCTTGGACTGTGCAGGGGACAGATGCTATCCCATCTCCTTAATCTCCTTGTCGTCCCTCTTTTGGGAACCCTTGCCAGAAAAGAACTGCTTCTTCCTCGGTCATAAACAATGATCTTCCTTGATGATCAATCTCATAGTCATTGAATCCTGTAAGGACCACTAGGTCACCAATTCTGCAAACCACAGTCTAGTTTGGACACAGGAAACCCTGCTACAAATGCAGTTTGACTTGAAAAACAGGAAATGTAAGAACAACAGTGAGGTTTCAGACAAGCTTAAATGGCAGTCAGGATTCATCTAAGGAATTTCAATACCTTTTGACTGACCTTTGAGATTCTCTGCTGGCTATGATAACTAGAACTTTACTTATTTATCCCTCATTCCCCTGTGCTCACTGGAACACTGTAAAAAAGATGTAAAGACTGCAGAATCTTAAAAATGGAACATTCACTATTTCCATTCTCAAGAAGTAACCCCTAAAAAAGTATCTATCATATATAACTTTCTTTTTCTTGTGTGTGCTTTTCCTCTCTATGTCTGTCTCTCTCCACACACACACACACACACACACACACAATCATTCTGTATGTTATGTTATTTTCTTTTTTCCAATTACACACTCTTTTGATGGCAGTATTGGTTAGATATTGCCACAGTGATACTGAGGAATAAGCTAGCCTAAAATTTCTGGCTTAAAACAACTCCTCTTCTCCCGGCTCTGAGAGTCGGCTGGCTGACTCCCATGCCTGCAGGTTGGCTGCGACTGCCTGATCTAGGCTTTGCAGACTGGCAGCTCTGCTTCACACTACAGGTGACCTTGGGGCCCTTCTGCTCCAGGTGCTGTCATTCTCCTCTTAGGCATTGGGTGAGCACCAGAGGGCATACCTAAGCATTTGAGCACAGTTGTTGTGTTATATCTGCTGACACCTCGTTGACCAAATATAAGTTCACAGCAAAGCCAGAGTCCAGAAGAAGTAAGGAAATATATTTCTTCTTTTGTGAGAGGAATTGCAAAGTGACATGGCAAAGACCATGGATGTGTGTGTATGCATGTGTGTATGCATGTGTGCGCACACACATGTTTGTGTGTGTGTGTGTGTGGATGTGTGAGTGGGGTGGGGAAGGAGAGAGAGATTGAGGCTGATAATTTAATTTACCACACCACTCTGACATTTCACAGCTGTTCCCTCTTCATCCACGATGCTGTAGCTGTACGGGGCCTTTTCTCTGTTCCTTGAACACAACAAATTCCTTCCCACTCTAGGACTGTTTACACTGCATTACACTATGCTATAAATTTATTGGCAGCTTTAGCACTAAAGTTTGCTTTCCATAATATTCCAGTAACATGACACCTAATCCTTTTCTGCCTTCATTTTGTAGCCCTTTATTTTATTTTTGATGATCATTAGAGCATTCATTGACTTTAGGATAGATCCGAAAGCCTTTCAGATTCACTGTTGAATCAATAAAACACTTTTATTTTCCTCTGATACTGTGAAACCTGCCAAAAGATGACAAACAAATTAATTTGCTGTACATTTGCTCAATAAGAATAATGGGCAGGAGGTAGAACGCTATGAGGATGAACAAGTTTAATGGAACATTAGATTGGGAGTTGAGATTACTTGGATTTTGTGAGCTTCTTGTTGTAGTAGATGTTATAGTCTAAACATTTACTACTATAAGCTAATTTGTTTTTCTTTACTCACATTACCAATGTATCAGTGTTTAGCGGTTGGGGGCTCGTTTGCCTCATGCATCCCAGGCACCTTGTGGAGTATTCCCGGACTCTGGAGGAGAAGGGTTTGTAAAGGTGGAAGGTCGGGTGTAAAGTGCATGTCTGGGGTTGGGTTGGCCCAGGAGACACTCCAGCCCCAGGCTCAGGGATGAAAGGGGCCAGTGGAGGGAATGCAGAGCTTTGCACCTTTGCGTCTGAGAGAAGGAGGAAAGAGAGGGAGAAGCCATGCAGCTGCCTTACCCTGCTGGCTTAGGGAGAGCGTGCAAGAGCCACTTTCCTGGTTGTGACCTTCCAGTAGGCCCAGGCCTCAGGGAGTGTGGCCTCCTGCACAGCGTGAAGCACATTAACAAAACAGTTGGTACGTAATTAGGTCTTTTGGCAAGTCGGACACTATCATACTGTAAATGCTTTATACCTGAACTCATTTGACCCTCATACTTTTTTTTAAAATAAGTGTTTTTAAAAAATATATATTTTATTGATTTTTTTACAGAGAGGAAGGGAGAGGGATAGAAAGTTAGAAACATTGATGAGAGAGAAACATCGATCAGCTGCCTCCTGCACACCTCCCACTGGGGATGTGCCTGCAACTAAGGTGCATGTCCTTGACCGGAATCGAACCTGGGACCTTTCAGTCCACAAGCCGATGCTCTATCGAGTGAGCCACATCAGCTAGGGTTTGACCCTCATAATTTATCTATGACTATGGCAGAAGCAGTGAGCATCATTGACATCTGGATCAAGAACAATCTGTGAAGCCATCCTGGACCCCTGTTGGAGATCAAAGGGCCTGAACCTCCCAAAAGCCCTGTCTGATTTTATCAACTAGGAAGCTCATGCTATTTATTAGCTTTATCCATCCAGGGTTCACCTGAAGCAGGCACCTACCTCTCCTAACATTTCTATCACTGCTTAGCTCCCTGCCCTCGGATCAGGTAACCAGGCTTATGTCACTACAGCCAGTCATTTCCTCTCTGGCCCAGCTGCTCCATTCCTGGGACTATAGAGGAGTACAAGGAAGTGGGAGCCCTCCCAAGGCGGGAACTAGGGTGGATGAAGCTGGTGGGCTCGAGAGCAGCTTGGAAGGGGCCTTGGCATGGCTTGTCCCACCCTTTGCTGCCAGTCTGACCGGCCAGTGTGGAGAGCAGAAATAGCAGAAGCAGTTAACACTGATGGGTTAGTTCTACAGAAATGTCCCACAACAACCCCCATCTTGCCCTGCGAGTTGTTAATAGGATCAAATGAGATGATACAGATGAGTCTGTTTTGTAAACTATAGTCCTAGCTGTAGGGTACTGTTGAGACTATTGGAAGACTGTCTCTTCCAGTGCAAGAATGATTCCTCCCCACCCTATTGATGCCAGCTTGGTCATGTGATTTACTTTGGCCAATAGCTTGTGAGTAGACTTGGGTGCATTTCTGGGAGATGCCTTGAAGAGCCAGCATAGGGTTCTCTGTCTTCTGTCTTCCCTGCCTCTGTTTTTGTCAGGATGGCACCTCTCTTAGCTTAGGTGTCTGGTAACTTCTGTGAGCAAGCAAATTCCATTGCTGACCCACAATGGATATGCACATGAGTGAGAAATAAAATATTGTTTTAAATGGAGAGTTTTCAGATTGTTTAATACTACAGGATAGCCTAGCCTAGCCTGACTGATATAAACTTAAACTCTGGAAGTCTTAGGATGTTTCTGGAAATTAGCACTCAGTTGTGAAACACAATGCTACTATTAATAACCAAGATGGAAACATTTAAAAAAAAAATCCTTGGTTTCAGGTTAAACAGAGAGAAAGTTGCCTTTTTCCTCATTGTTGTAGCTTTTCTTTTTTTCCATATCTTGTGGTTTGTTTTTTAACAGTAGTTGGGGTTTTAACTGGCATAGACACATCCCAGTGTGTTTATTTTGACCTTTTTTTTGCTTTCAGTGCACACATTGGTTTTATATTAGTGTTAAGGGACATAGTCAAACTGACTATTGCCTTTTTAAAAAATTACTTTATGCATTTGTACTCCATTATCTTTTCATATAGTACTATGCAAATTACTGAAAATTATCATCTATGAAATAGAATAGATTGTTTGAAGGACAGTTAATAACATCACCACAGTTCATATAATAAAAATGAAACAATTTAAAAGTTAAGAAAAATTTCATTTTTTAAATTAAGGATTCCTAAAACTACCACACAATTGATTTATTGTTAAGTGAAAATGAAAATGCTTTAAAAATATTACTGCCATTGTGCCCTAGCTGGTTTGGCTCAGTGGATAGAGAGTTGGCCTGTGGACTGAAGGGTCCCAGGTTCGATTCCAGCCAAGGGCACATGCCTGGGTTGTGGGATTAATCCCCAGTGGGAGGCATGCAGGAGGCAGCCAATCAATGATTCTCTCTCATCATTGATGTTTCTCTCTCTCACTCTCTAAAGTTAATAAAATATATTTTAAAAATATTACTGCCATTGACATTTATTTCATTTACTAAATAACTATTTATTGAATAAATCTGATTTTGTAAATCAGAGGTGTATAGGATTAAAAAAATTAATATGATGTGACTTGATGGAAAAAATAGAGTAAATGATTTTCCAAGGTTGTTTCATATACATGTGGTAGTTTTTCATAGATGAATGTATTTTTATATATGTATATGTATGCGTGGAGAGAGTCATTATTTTTTACTTTGTTTTTAGGATTTCTACTGTATTCTTGCACAGAAAGTACAAGAACAATATCAAGAAACATGCAGCTTTCTTGGGTATGCATTTTCCTGTATATAATTTTTTGCAATTTTAGAGGAAAGTGACTGATATTTGATATTTCTTATTTTAAATTCAAGATAATCTATAAATGTCTATGGTGGTGAGAGCCAGCAGGGTGTGTTGAAAAGTACGTGGCCCTTGAAGGTACATAGACCTGGACCTGAATTCCAGGGTGACCACTTACTGGTTATGTGTTGGGCAAGTTAATATACCTCTTCTAGCCTCAGTTTTTCATCTCTAAGATGGACATAATAGTACATTTCTCCATGTTGTAGATTAAATAAGATAGATTTTTTAAATCTTTGTTTTTATCAAGATACCCAGAACAGTGTCTGAGACTTAATACATGTTCAATAATATTTGTTGAACAAATGAATGATTGAATGATTAGCATAGGTAAAATAGTAACATGGTTATATAAAGCTTACAAGTTTGCATCTTTTTCTGGATCCCTTATACTCTTGTATTGCTCTATCTATTCCTGAAATACAAGCAAATCAGGCAGTGCAGTCATCTATCAGAAACCAGTAGCATATTATGTGTGTGTGTGTGTTTGCACATGTGCACATGTGTGTAGTTCAGAAGTCTGTTCATTTTATGATTTCATAAAACAAATGCATCAGATGAGGCAAATACATCTTCATGCTTTTAATTTACATGAGATTCGTGTGTTTACCACAAATGATTTCAGACCAGTCACATATTGTGCATGAATTAAACTAGACTGTAAGACAAAATGTGGGAACATTTTTAAAAAAACAAGGGCAGTTATCACCAAGAAGCTGAGTGCCAGAAAGCGTAAAAGCAGCTCAATTGATTTTTTAATTTCATTTATTTTGGTTTTTGTACCACAGAATTCTGATAGCTCGTTTATGGCTCCTGATCCATTGGGCTCACTATACCTCAGATTTTCTATTAATATACTATATTTTAAAACAGTGAAGAGCTGACTTCACTCCGCATCCACTTACGATGCACAGTGAAGGCTCAGAAGGGTGAGAACTGGGAACTGTGGAGCAGGTCTTTCTCGGCTGCGTGGCCCCTTATCTCTGCTCCTCTCTCCACACGTGCTCCATTCCTCTTGCTGGCTGAGGACTGGCCTCCTTTGCTGTCTTGGGCATGATTCATCAGAGTTGCCCACAAACGGTGCCCTTAACGGACAAGTCTTCTAATCCAGCATTCATATTTTGCTGCCAGAGGCTTTCTATGTCCCTCTTCCAAATTCCTGTGAGAAAAACCATCTGTTAGATCAGTCTAGCCTTGGGCCAGCTGTCCCATTGGCAGGGGTAGCCAGAGACTAAAACAAACATGGCTTCAGGGCTTGCAGAGGGAAAGTGGGAGGAGCATGACCATTGCCTGATGCCCAGTACCTGAGGGCATTTCACAGTATTCAGTCAAGAAAGAAATGAAAGGGATTACATTTTTAAAAGTTCATAATTATTGAAAATATTACAAATTATTATTCTTTAAAACCGGATTTGTTTAGGCAGGTACCTCATCTCCAAAGAATAAAGGTAAAATCGAGAGGTGTAGCGTGTTACTAAGCCCAGTCTCCTAGCAAGAATTGTAAGTTGATGACGTCTCAGAATTCTAAAGCAAATTCTGAGAAAAAGCTATACCTAGTGCTGACATTATAAGTAATGCCTTGAAGTTCCATGGAAAGCTAGTACCTGGAAATTCATTAACAATAAAGGAAGAATCTTTTCAGAGACCAAGGTGAATCATGATGAAAGACTAGCAAATATATAAAAATAAACTCCAGCCAGTTGTGCCTACTAGAGTAGAAAAGGACTGTAGGTCAGGGAAATTTAAAGTAATTTGGCTAAGATAAAAAAAAAATCCAACATTCATACTCATAATTTTTAAAAAAGGAGATGCTTTAATTATTTTAATTTCAGGGGCATTCTACAGATGATGTAGAAATACAGTGGAGTTCTCTTTGTTATTGGCTGAATATTGGTGTCCTGTTGCAAATGTATATCTTGAAGCCCTAATCCCCAAGTGTGGCTGAATTTGGAAATGAGGTCCCTTAGGAAGTTAAGTTGAATGAGGCCATGGGGATAGGGCCCTGATCTGATAAGGTTAGTGTCCTTATAAGAAAAGACGCCAGAGAGGTCACCAGTGTAGTCTCTCTGCATCCATGCTCACGCACTGAGGAGAGGCCAGGTGGAGACATAGCAAGAAGGTGGCCATCAGCAAGCCTGGAGGAGAGCCATCACCAGGGACCAAATCAGCCAGCACCTTGACCTTGGACTTCTAGTCTCTAGAACTGTGAGGAAATAAGTTTCTGCTGTTTAAATGATCTAATCTATGGTATTTTATGGCAGACGAAGGCTTTCAAATCTTTTTTTGTCATGAAATTTGTTATCTACATAGTATTGTTACGCTCTCCATGAGTTTTTCCCAGGCCAAAACATAAAACCTGCACTGTTTCCCAGAACATTCTGAGTAAGAAAGCTAACGTATTTCTCTTTAAAATGTGTAAATGCTGTCAACATCTTTCCTAAGTCAGAGGTAGATTGCCTCTGGTTGTCCCAGTAGGGTGTAGCGTGTCAAAATTTGAGTTAAGGTGTTTTGTTTTGTTTTTAACATAAATATATTTTTAAAGTTACTACATATTAATGTATCTGTTTGGAAATGCAAGGCAAATTTCAAGCCCATAGACCCCAGACCTGCCTTTCTCAGTTCTGTTAACTGTTTCTTATTATAGCCAAAATGTGAGCCTTGGGTTACTTTAAGGCACATGGGCAGCCACAGGAATAAAAGGCCATTTCCAGGACATCTCAACAAGCCATGATCCTGTCACATGACTGTCAAAGAATGGGGGTATATAGCACAGACTTGCTGACTGAGTGGCAGAGGTCCTGAGGCATGGTAAAGTGATTTGGTCAGAGCTGGGAGTGGATTTTAGCTGTAGACTGCTTACTTATTCATACTTTATCATCCAGCGAGCTAAGTCCAAAAGGTACACCTGATAAGGGCTTAGTATCCACAACTTTTAATCAGAGGTTGGCTTATAGGCCACTTCTGACCTGCAGGTCTTTTTTTATTTTGTTTTGTTTTTCGCTAATGTTTAAACACTTAAAGATCTCTCATGAAAATCAAGCTTTTTTGGCTTCTTTAAAAAAAAAAACAACACTGAAGAGCTGGCCGGGACACAATAAAGTATACCCTTTGAGTCCGATCTCTAGGTCCCCAGTCTCTACCAGTCCCTAATGTCTTTTATCTGTCCCATTCCTCTCATTCATAATACTTGTGGGTCATTTGAGATCAGAGACTTTTTATAAAGTAGCTCTAAACCAACCTTCTCTTTCTGAAAAGCTGTTGGGAAGCCATATCAAAACAACAGGCTCAAATACCATAAATCAGTCAACTTTAGTCATTATTCACAAATAAAATGTGAAAGCGTTCTATTAGAATGGATGTTAATGTTAAAACAAACAAACAAAACCTCCACAAACCCATCCCTGGGCAAAAAGAAACAGGCCCTCGAAGAAAATTGACCTTTGCATCTTCAAAAGTAGTATTTGCCTTTCCACTTGATATTTAGAAACATCCTAGATTTTATTAAATGAGGCATGAGAAGCCTGCTCCTTAGCCACTCTGACAATCAGCAGTACTGATGGGTGGTGGCATGGACAGCCTTAGGATGTAAATAAAGGCAGGAGAGAGTGACTGTGTAGGGAAAGAAAACAGAAGGGATGAGCATCATAGGGCTCCATGACCAGTTCTTTTAAAGCCATTGTAGATTTACTTTTGTTCTGGGCTGTTGTTGTTCATTAATCCAGCAGGTGGTGCTCTGAAATGCCGAATAAACCTCAGTCCTTAATTTAAAAAATGACGTTGCTCGAACCTTCCAGTATTGACAGTTATCAAAACTGGAAAGGATACATCCCCGACTACCCTTTATCTGACAATGTATATTATATAGCTGCATAACATATTTTTATGAGACGGGTGAAATTTAGGAGGAACATTGGAGACGTTTAAATTATGTTCCCTTCAGTTTTCTTAAAATTGTCTTTATACTTAGTAAAGCATACATTTTAAAAACCAAGAGACTCACAATGAATATTTATCCCAAAAGAAATCTATGTTTGCATATCCGCTGCCTAGTTTCCTTGGACTGAAACCGGTCCCCTCTTAGAGCCATCTGTCCCCGACCGTGTGCCTGTGGGAGCCTGAGCAGAGTTCATTGGAAGAGTCATATTTTCTGCGTTCAGCCTGTACTCACAAGACGTGCCCTAGCTCCATTCTCCACATTTTGGTCTCTGATTTGGTGCACCTCCACCCTCAGAACTTGGGGTCTGGCCTTTTCACTCCAGCATCCTGCTTTCCTCTTGGCTGCCTCCAAACATCTTCAGATATGTCTGACTTTATGCCCCATCTCATAGCCACTGGAAGTGAATTTAGATTCTGGAAAAAAGTCTCTCATTTTTGACACAATATAAATGAAAGGGGAAACATAAGTGACATGAGAAATATGCATTGGGAGCTGTGGTCTCAAAGATTGGCATTTAATAACTACTAGAGGCCCAATGCACAACATTCGTACCCTTGACCGGGAATCGAACCCATGACCCTTCAGTGCGCAAGCTGGTGCTCTACCCACTGAGCCACATGGGCCAGGGCATAATTGCCCTCCTTTCAATCATTGAGCCTAGGGCTTTAGGGAAAGAGCCGTCCAGCTGCACTGTGCAGAGTGTGTTTGCCACCTGGGTGTGTGCAGAAAGGTTGTATTTTAAAATATTTTATTGATTTTTTACAGAGAGGAAGGGAGAGGGATAGAGAGTTAGAAACATTGATGAGAGAGAAACATTGATCAGCTGCTTCCTGCACACCCTCCACTGGGGATGTGCCCGCAACCAAGGTACATGCCACCGACTGGAATCAAACCTGGGACCCTTCAGTCCACAGGCCAACGCTCTATCCACTGAGCCAAACCAGCTAGGGTGAAAGGTTGTATTTTAAATTGGACTTGGGACATGGTCTGTCTGTCCTGACATACAGCTGGCCTTTACTGGAGGATCCACGAAGCTGCCTCTGGAGGTGTTTTACCATCATGAAATGTGGGTCCTTAAAGGTAGGAATCCCCCTCAGGAGGGGGGCCACATTGCCGAGGTTGTAATGGGAAGTCAGAAAGGTGAGGCGACCAATAGAAAACAGTAAAGAACTCAGAAGTTGTGTCTTCAGAGCAGGTGGTCCAGGCCCTAGGCCAAATGCATTGACATAGTAGGTTATAGGGGCCTGTCGAACTGGAAAGCTGCCCATTAGGAGATGCGTTATTATTATTGTACAAGTTTAGCAGAACACTCCTATATAATAAAAGGCTAATATGCAAATTGACTGAACGGCAGGACGACCAGTCGCTATGACATGCACTGAACACCAGGGAGTAGACACTTAACACAGGAGCTGCCCCCTGGTGGTCATTGCGCCAAAAGTCGGTTTCATGGCTGGCAAATGCAGCAGTGGTGATGGGAGCCTCTCCTGCCTCCACAGCAGCACTAAGGATGTCTGACTGATGGCTTAGATCTGGGAGCAGGGCTAAGCCATCAGTTGGACATCCCCTGAGGGCTCCCAGACTGCAAGAGGGCACAAGCTAGGCTGAGGGAACCCCTCTCCCCTGACTGCATGAATTTTGTACACTGGGCCTCTAGTTTACATATACTTAAAAACTAATTCAATAGTTTCTGGATGTAACTTTGTGCTATGAAGACTTCACTGTTTTGTTAAAAGTTAGCCTCATCAGATTTTACATCAAATCCAAGCATTTAAAATTCTGAAAGAAATAATAAACATTGTTTAGTAGAAGTATTCTTGTGCCATTTTATTAATGGTAGAAATGGTTGTGAACATCTGCTACTTTTCATAGATAGAGTTATTAATCACAGGTACAGAAATAGTGTAGGAACTGGCATTTGATCAAGTTATTAATGAAAGTTTTATCTCCAGAATTTTAGTCTGTTCTCCACAAACAGCAACAACTATCCTATATAATAGAAGGGTAATATGCAAATTAGACCAGACATCCTTCTGGGCTGCGAGGGAAGCCCAGGTCTGGGTGCCAAAGGGAAGCCAGTGCTGGCAGCCGGGGGAAGGAAGGCCTACTCTTGGATGAATTTTGTACATCGGGCCTCTAGTTTGAGCAATAAACCAAAATACTGTGGTCCCAGAGATCCTGATGTCATAGTTTTACGGAAGCCAAAATCAGATGCTTCAACTTGCCAAAGCTTTTTCTTTTAATCTCCTCTAAGAAGTAACTCCATTAACAGCTCTTCAGTTTATTCCACATTGCACATTCTCTCTTTTTAAGAATTCCAAATGCTTTTTATCTTTGTATGCTACAAGTGGAAAATGATCAGATCAGTTTTGATGCTTAAGATGTTGTTGGTTTTCTTTTAAAGTTTGCTTAATGGGATCTTTAAAAATCAAGGTAATGGATGGATCTTAGGGGAAAGTGCATCAGGCCAATTTCAGAGTTACCGTATGACAGTCCCCAAGTGGCAAAGTTAGAGTAAAAGAGAATAGCCCAGTGGTTGCACTGGCTAGTGTTGGGCGTAGCACCAAGGAGTTCCTTTGTATTGATGGAACACTTCTATATCCTGATTTGTAGTAAATCTACACATGTGGTAAACCTTCATAGAACAAGAGACAAAAAAAAAAAAGAAAAGAAAAAAGAAGAAAAACGTTTAAATGAAAATCTGAATAAGGTCTGTCTGTATTAATAATATTGAACAACATAATGTCCTAGTTTTGACAATGTGCTAAGGTGATGTAACATATTATTATTGGGGGAAGTTGCATTAAAGATTCATGGGAACTCTGTTCTACTCATACAATGTCTTATGAGCCTTAAACTATTTCAAATATTATTTTTTTGTACTCAATGGAAAGAAGTTATTAGATATATAACTTCTTAAAAGATATATAAAGAGTTTTTCTTTCTTTTTAAGTGCCAGAATGTAAGTTCTCTGAGTACTTGTATAAGGCAGTGACACTAAATTCTCTAGGAAAAAAAAGAAAAGTTTTTAATAACTCATAGGAATTTTCCAATAATATTTCCTAAACAATGTTGCCTTTCAGTGTTTGTTTCTTCTCTCCTCCCAATTCATCCAACGTCTGCCACTCTCCTGTGCTCCTTTATAATACCTGACAGCTCTCTGCTGCTCTCTTTCTTTCCTACTGTCTTCTATTCTTGTGTATAATATAATCTCATTATTTCTGCAAAATCCAAAACCAGGTCAGTCACTTCCATTTATAGTTATGGTGTATATGCACTTCTGTGATTTTCTGGAAAGAAGAATCCTAATGAGCAGGGTTAGGTGAGACAGAGAAGAGAATTTGTCTGTATTTATATTTTGCTGAATTATTCCTTTGGATGGCAGAGTTATTTACAGTGACCCCAAGTCCCTAGAGGGCTCACTTTTTCTTCAGGAGGCATGTGGGAAAGAACTGGAATAAACAAAAAATAGGATGGTACGATGTTCTGTAACATTGATCTTGATCAAAATTAGGTCACACTCAAAATTGCTAATTTTCTCATTCCAATAAAAGACCTCTTGGTACAAAGGGGGTCAACATAGTTTTCCCTAGAGTTGTCTTGGAATTGATGCTTACCTGAATCTTTAGGTCAATGTGATACCAAATCTCAAGATAATAATCCCCAGTTGATTTTTATTCTATCCTTAAAAATTAAAAAAAAAAGTTGTGGACGCGAAAGAAGATTTCTGATTAATATTGATGAACGATCCTACATTGCTTGATTATATAAGTACACTTTGCAGAGTTTTGGAAATGGCTTGATAAATTCAATTTCCTTTATACTTTTAGCGACTATGCAAAGACTGGAAGTTTTGGGGTCAAGGAAAGGCCAGAATAAAATTGTAATTACTGCTACATGGAGTATCTGTGTGGAATGGAGAAAATGACTTTTTAAAATTAAATATGACACAAATAAATAATGACCAAGTGGCCCCTGGTATCTGCTGGCATCTAATACGGTTGGATGTTGTGGAATAGTAGTGGTAGAAGATGAATCATGAAATTTACATTTATGAGACATTAATCAGGCTCTTTCTAATTAGAAAATATATTTCTAATACCATTCAGGGCCTGCATGTGTTCTCTGCCTTTCATTGAATTTCAAATAAAGAAAAAAATTGCCCTGGTTCTAGTGAGCCTTATAAAAATGAATGCAAGTGTCTCCAGATGAAGTTCTTATGATCTAGAACTTGGATAGCACCGTCATTCTTTTCTCTCTCACCAGACATGTTAGAGATATCTTGGGTGATTCTAAATACCCCGAGTGATGCTTTGGGAACCCCAAGCATGTAGACTCCTTGAAGGCACGATTTTGCGTGTGTCATGCCATGTTCCTGGAACTAAAACGGTGTCGGACACATGTGCTCAACAGCTTTTTGTTGAGTTGAATTGGCAATTTGATGCTGGGAAAAGAACGCTGTCTCTGGGATCAGACTGACCTTGGTGGGGAGCCTGGCTCTGCCACTGGGTGGCTGGGACAAGTTACTTCACTTCCCAGAGCTTCCGTGTGTAAGGGGATGTCTGGACTAAGGCGAGAGCAGGCATGCAGCACTGCACGGAGCTTGAAAAGTACTGCGTGCTTAGTGAATGACCGTTCCTGTATTATCTCACATCCATCCCATCCTTCTTCCGCCAGAGCTTTCTATTTTTCACGATTCAGTTTGGTTCAAAAGGGAGCATTTTCAGAGGAAATCATCATGATTTCTAGGAGGAGTTTCTAGAAGCAGAATTCCTGGGCGGAGGAGCTAACTTCTCCCAGTATTTATTAGCTTTACTGACCCTGAATCAACCAGTCACGTCCACACAGGATCTATCCCAACATAAACATGGAAAGCACCACTTTCTAGATTTCCTACCACCTTTATTATTTCCACCAACATTCACATTCATTATTTCCAGGCAGGCAGGGAAATGTGGGTTCTGTGGTGGTTTTGTTCTGTTTTATTTTCCACTTGTCAAGTAGATTGATGTATGGAGCTCTTTGTTATCTAAGATGATCCAAGGAGCTAAAAATGCAGAACTTTCTCCTTCCTTGACATTTCAAGGTACACATATTACACTCCTCCGACAAGTGTCTTCTAAGCATTTTAGTCTTTGAGGTTGATTATGAGCTCTCACTATTACTCAGTTGTTGTGGTATGCCTTAAATCCTTCCTTTATTTTATTAATATTGTAATTAATTATTGATCACTTACCGTGTGTCTGTGCTTTGTAATGCTGTAAAGGATAAGTAGGTGTAAGAACGAAAGTGAGGGTATAGGCTCTATTCTCAGGGAGAAGATAAATATAAAGTAAATTAAAAATATATTATGTTATATGTATAAAATATATTTTATATACAAAATGGCTTGCATAAATAAAGATGTTAAATCAGATAGTATTATGATTACTGAGTTTATTGTTAAATTGGAGAGACAAAGCTTGTATACATTCGACAACTAGGAAAAATTATTTGGGAATATTTGCATATGCATGGCAGTGTAGAAAACATATTTATATATTATTTTAAAGTGCAAGAAATATCATAAATGGCTGATAATATCATAGGCTAGAGAGCAAAGAAGAAATTACCAGCAAGAGCCAGAAGAAACTAGTGGGTCTAAAGAGCTAGTACGCTCTCAGGCAAGGCTCAGAGATGAAAATCTCCATGTCCATGGAGAGTGGAAAATTCCATTCCGATATGGGCCTGCAATACTGTCCAAGGAAACTGATCTGAGGGAATTGGAATGCAGGGGTAGGAATTCTGAGGTAGGGAAAGTTCTCTGTAAGGCATGACAGAGTCATAGGTCAAGGAGGTCCTTCTGGGTTAAAGGTGACATGGTTAGGGTGACCCTGACAATAACACAAGAAAGAAGAACAGGATTGAGGCTGGCTGCAGTTGGAACTAGAGGAAATTAATTGGGGGAAGGGATTAGCCAAGAGTAGGGACTGTTAGACTGGGAAGTAATGCATTTTGACTTTGATCATTCCTATAGACAGAATGCTTTGTGTCCCGCCAAAATTCCTATGTTGAAACCTAATCCCCAATATGATGGTGTTGAGAAGCCCTTGGGAGGTGGTTAGGTCATGAGGGTGGAGCCCTCATGATGGGTTGGTGCCCTCATAAGGGGCTGAAGAGATCAGAGTCCTCCCTTCCACCATGTGAGGGCAGTAAAAACACAGCCTCTGTGATCCAGGAAGTAGGCTCTCCCCTGACATCAATCTGCTGGCACCCTGGGCTTCTCCAGCCTTTGGAGCTTTGAGAAGTAAGTTTCTGTTGTTCATAAGCCACCCAGTTTGTGACATTCTGTTATAGCAGCCTGAATGGACTAAGACAACCATGGAATGAAAAACAGAAATTACAGCTGCTTTTAAAAATTAAAATAATAGCTTGGAGTATCCTTCTAAATTCTGATCAGTTTGTTTTCCTCTCTCAACAGGAGCCTCCCGTTATTCTTCTCCTGGTCAAAAGAAAAGATAGACTTTCTGGTCCACTGTTCTGTACGCCGTTACTACAGGTTATGTTGTTACATTTTGTATCCTAGGTTTCTCTTTTAGAATCAGGAAATCAACATTTGACTCAAATTTATTAAATGAATGATAAGACTTGGCTCTCTTCATCTTTGAGAGTCCTCTCTGCCTATTGCTTATAATCATATAAAAATCACCTCTTTCATGAAGCCTCATCTGGCTCCTCTCTCTATATGTGACTTCTCCAACCTTTCACTCTTCAGCAATATTTAATTTACCTTTATGTAGACTTTGTTTATAACTCTTTTGTTCCACAAAGGGAATAGAAGTGTCCCAGTTGTCTAGGGACGTATCGCAGGTGACTGCACTCTTTCACTTAAAGTATATTCCCAGTTCTGAACGAGTGACAGTACTTACAATAATTCTTACTGAGCACAGATTATTCACTATTCTTAGCAGAGCCTCAAAGTAAATAACGTAGACAGACAAACAGTTAGTTGCAAGCGAATCACACACGGTTTATTTACCAAGTCCTGATGGGTTTCAGTCCCTGGGAAGTCCACCTGGAGATGCTCACTGAGACACACCATACACAAGACGTTTGGAGAGTAAGTGGCCATGGAGGCTGGCTTCATGGAGCTCCTGGAGGTACGAAGGCAGAGCAGAGTAGGTTGGCAGTTGGAGACGAGTCTGTGGAGGTCAGACAGGCATCTGTCTTCTGTGCTTAAACTCTCTCCTTTTATACTCAAAAATGGGTGTGTGCATGGTGGTCTATCAGCGGCTCTCAGGCACGAGGTCTGGTCCTTACAGGTAAGATTAGAAATATCTCAGATAGGTAAACAAGTTACATCTTTAGGTAAGGTTCTTATCAGGTACACACAGATTCTAATATGGAGTCTAAGGGTTATACACAAATCAAAATGGAGTTTTACTTATGCTAACTTAACAATTACTATAACAAGAAGAAAATATAAAATAAATGAGAAGATGATAAAGAACAGGAAATAAGTAAGCACTATAAGAGGAAGCCAGCTGTCACAAACATTTATTGGGTACTTGCCATGTCCCACATGCTGGGCCGTCCCCGCTCTCCTGGAATGCACAATGGGGTTGGGACACACCTATGGCTGATAGACCATTTCAAACTGAGGAAGCATTCAGAGACCAGCTTCAAATCATCACTAGAGACTTGATAGTAATAATTTCACCCCACCTATCCATTTTATTAATCTACCCACTTATTACTGTTGTTGGTTGACAGAAAATAGGCAACAGTGTATTATCCATTGTGCTAACACTGCAGGACTTTCTAGCTCCATAGATATCTCAGTAGGTCTTCCTCGAGCCTCTTCAAGGGTTAAGGGCTTCTATGCCCAAACTCTCAGACCTTTCATATAATTATGCAGGGAGACAGGGAATTTTCCCAGGGAATTTCCATTCCCCTTGGGTGCACTTAATATATGCTATCTAGTAAAATGAACCCCTGGCAGTTTTCTATTAAGTTACGGCTGCCTCTGAAGAAGAGCCTTGTTTACATACTGTTTTCTCTAAGTGACAGCAAATAAGATAAGCAAATGATCTTCATTTCCTAAATGTTGTAAGAACAACTGATGACACCAACACAGTCATTTATGGCTCCAGGGCAAAGTGCAGATGGAATGTTATGATGGTATCAACATGCGAAAGTATAGATTATTACCATGGCAATGTAAAAGGCTACTGTTTTCCCTCAAATCTCTACCTAATTTCTATATTTTAACCAAAAGATTGTAGAGGAAAATCCCTTCTAAGCCATTTTTTAAGAAACCTATTTGCATTAGGATCTTTTTTTTGAAATTATAAGAATATTGGCTCTAGTTTTGATTTATATCTTTATGTATAAAGCAAGAATAAGAAAAACTATAACTGAAATAGATTTTTCATAGTAATTGACCTTTTAAATAGTATTTTATTAAAACAACTATCATGCACATCAGGTAATAATTAGTAATTAGAATTTTTTTTCTCAACTTAGTTCTTCAAAAATGCTAAGTTTTACTGCTCTGTTTTTAAAATTCAGCTAAATTGCTCATTTAAGATCATGGGTCTCAGGGCTCCCTCACGAATTGGAATTTTACTCCCAGGTAGCTCCCAGAAATGTTAATGTTCCTGAGCCTCTTTTTCTCATTACATAATAAAGTCAATTACTTTTATCTAGGAAGAGGATATGAGGCCCTGCTCCCAAAATAACCAGGTGTTCACATTTGCCACCATCATTTCTGGGCTTTTTTGGTGTGAGGGGCAAGGTGTATCTGATACAATGTGGGCATTGGGCGTGCAGGGTCATGCAGAGGTCAGCTTGCAATCCAAGCAGGCAGGCAGGGTCTAATAGGGGAGTCATTAGGTGTTGCTGAGAGCCAACAGGGTGACATGAAAAGCCAAAGGGAAGTGAGGCAGGAACCCAAGAGCAACTGCTGGGGGGATCCAAATAAATGTTCAAAGACAACTTTCTTGGGTGGGACCAATACTTAGTAGAAGCCTGGCCATGTTTGTCAAGGTTTTCTGAGCCTAACTCAGTAAGAAATATATTTTAAATCATAGTCTAACACACTCTCACTCACAGCTCTCTCATTGTGTGGGAGTTTTAGCAAGATCCTTGTCCTCACCATGGGTGAGGCACTCTGATGTTTTTGGTTCTCTTAGGTTCTATTCTATTTCACTTAAATATATTGGGAGGAGACTTATGAAACTGGTTTCATGCATCTGCTAGTTGATAGAAGTCCATGTAGCTTAAAACGTACTGTTTTGGAGATTGGGGAGATGGGATGAAGAGAGTAGGGAAAAAAGACTGGAGGTTGTGGTTTCTGATTTTAAGGAGATGGAAAGCTCCTTAGAAAGTTAGAATGTAACACAAGAAACAACAAAATACCATTTAGAGGAAGGTAAATCAAAATAAGCAAATTAACAGGTAAATCCATATTAATACCAGTTAGTTATAGAAGTGTCAGACTTGAGATGTGAATAGTTAAGTGTGCTGAGCCAGCTCAGCCAAGGGCTCTGCAAGCCTGAGTGAGGGGTGGTGAAGGATGAAGAAAAGACAGACCAAGAGAATAAGCTGGGTTTAGGTGGATCTCTTGTGCCTGGCTGAGGCCACAGAGAGAGATCCAGATGGCAAGCTGAGCCTTTATTTTACAGCCAGAGGTAAACAAGATAGTGGTCACCATAGTTACAATGTTCTTGCGAGTTTCACTTGTTTTGGCAGCACTTGCTGTACCTCCCACAGCCCATTAGCTGCCCAGATAAGATCTAGGGAGCATCATAAGGTCAAGCCTAATTATGCTAAGAGGGCTGTGCCCTCTAAGTTGGGACTTGTTTGTGGCTTTGCCAACAGGTCAGTCCGAGGCTTAATGCTATAGCTGTTTACAGTTAAGGTCAGCGATCAGAGGTTTCCTGGAAAAAAATAAAGTTAAATCCAGCTTTCAGTGACACAGATTGATGGAGAGTCCAGAAATGGAAATAGTCCAGAGGGTGTCACAGCAAGCTCTGACTGTGTCTCGGTTAGAGTCTATGGTGTAGAAGGATGAAGAATTAACTTAGGAGAGGGTGCTAGGTGAAGGTTAAAGCCTTTAATACTTTAGACAGCCTCAAAGACATTCGGAGGAAACTACCTTTGCCTATGGAAACGACAGTGCAATTGTGTTTAAGGGTTATTCTTGTGACCTTGCTGAGAGAGGATGCATCACCATCTAATTTACTGGAGACAAAGGAGATTGTTGTGATAACCTAGAGAATGGGAAAAACCTGATCTAATGTCACAGAAGTGAAAACATGAGCAGGGAAGGATCCAAAAGACTTGAGGATGCGTTGGCTCCTGTGAATCAGTTGTGTGATGTGTCTTCTTGGTATAAGAGTAAGGTGACCAGACGTCCCACTTTTGGCAGGACAGTCCCGATTTTTAACAATTTGTCCTGCGTCCTGCGGTGTTTTAAAAAAGTCCCGATTTTTGGAAAGAGACATATGTACTACTCTTTGTAATATATTAAGTAAAAAAAAAAAAAAAAAGGACACCCCTCATCCCCCCAGGTCAATGGTGTCCCACCTTACCAATGTTAAAATCTGGTCACCTTATAAGAGTCTAATGCTGGGTGTGACTTGAGAAGTGATTAAAAGGACTGGTTGTCCACAGTGTCTCCTGCTGCTCTGCCAACGCTCTGCCTTCCTCTAGCCTGACCTGGATTTATCAGAGTTCATCATTACTGGGTAAAACCACAAAGATCAAACTCATCCTTTCCACCCGATAGGATGGGACAGTCACCTTTTATCAGACTCCCTCTGATCTCTGAAAAGCTGTGTGTACATTTAGGATATCTGCCAGCTCCTTGGAAAATCTAACCTAAATCCTCCAAGGTAATGAAAGTGATAGACCAAGTGTTCAGGATCCCCAATAACCCACCAGGAAGGAGTAGAGCCCGATGCAAAAGCAAGAGAATTTTATTCGAGCTGTAGCGCGGCTCTGTCTCCAACAATCACCAAAGCAGTGACGGGAGGGAGGAGGAGGAGGAGGAGGAGGAG